>CAUYON010173578.1:0-20495 GCA_963573935.1 Arctocebus calabarensis | reverse complement strand
ATATGTCTGTCTTTCTAGCTTACTTCAGAGAAGTCACCAGAAGTCAGTAAGACACTTTAAAAATTTATGAACAGTTGCATTGAACTGTTTGCTAAATATTTCTCCAAATATAGTAGAACCTCTGTAAGTTGACCACCCAAGGGACTATAACTAACTGCTCAACACTGATGTACTTGTGGCACATATCCAGTCTGTGAAAATTGATCAACTTAAGAGGTGGTCCATGTAGGGAGGTGATCAGGTATGGAGTTTCTACTATATATTTATTTGCTTTTTCTGCATGCTATCTGTCTTAACAGACATGATTTTGAGGTGGCAGTATGTGCTGGATTCTTTTAGATCAACACCAAACCAGGTTCCAGGTTTTTTGACAGTGCTTAGTGTACAAATGAAACAAAATAGTATAGAAACATTGAAACACTGAAATACACAATTAATTTGGAAGAGAAGTGAGAGATACAATAGTCTCAGAGGACATACCAGGCAGAAAAATCAGAGGGAGAAAATAATCAGAACACTTTTTAAATACCTTTAAAAGTATCTCAACCCTACAGTGTTCGGGTAAGCATGTCCCGGATGGAGTCCTGACCAGAGTCGCACACCGTCCCTCCCATCACCCCAGGCCCATGGAAGTCAAATCTGCACTGCCTGCCTTACCGCTCATAGCATCGAAGGCGAAAATAAACCCTGAGTGGGAAATTTCCTGACACAGTCAGACTCTGTGCTGACATCTCAGGCAGACAGCCTGGAACATTCTCTATTCCTCCAACTTAAAAATGGGACAATCTGGTCTTTGTAGTGTCATTTAGTTCAGAAAGCCATCTCGTCTCCTTTCCCAGGAGATCTGCCTCCCATCCCACATTATTGGCTCCCTAACTGGGGGAGAAAGAAATTTGAACTCCACCGCTGCACAGAGGCTGGGGCAGTTCTGTGCATGGCTGTCCTGGAGATGAGGACCCTCCCTCCAGAGTTCAGCAAGCCTCTGCATCCCACCACGGACAGGCTAACCCACAGTTCTCTAAGTGTGGTCCCTGGACCATCAGCTGCAGCATTACCTAGGAACTCATTAGAAATGCAGATTCTCAGACCTTACTCCCATCCTGCTGAACCAAAAACTATGCAGGTGCTGACCATGATCTTCTGTTTCAACAGACCCTCCAGGCAATTCAGATGTGCATGCAAGCTTCAGAATATCAAAGCTAGATATTATTCCATACTCCACGTGGTGATTTTCCCAAATGGAGCTTTCACCAATAAGCATTTTTTTAACTGATTGATAGTGTGTTGCCATCTTTTAATTTTGGCCAAAAAAAGGATGTTAAAAAATAAATTCTAATTAAAATTTAATACCACAGTTATTTCATTAAAAGGGCAGCTCTTGACCTTGACAAAACGAAAAAGGTAAGAAGGACTTCTTGTAACAAAAAGAAATCCCTTCTGCTGAATTTGTTCTATGAAAAACTTAGCATCCTCATTTTTCTACATTTGCAATTAACTAGTGAAAACTCCCTCCTGAACTAGGAACTGCCCAGGGCCAATGATGTGAAATTGCTGCTTTGCAGCTGTTCAGTCAAAAGACTGAGAGGTGACTGTTGGTGGGAGCACCCAGCAGCTGTCTGGGAGGTCCTCCGCAGCCCATTCTCAGCCTGACGAGAGGGAAAGAGGTCAGGACAGAAGGAACAACAGTTTTGCTCATTCCTTCACTGGAGCTAGCCTTTACCCCCATGTTTATAAAGATGTAATCCACTTCTCAAGCCAAGGATAGGCATAAGACTGGTGGGATTCCCAGCTATGAATGAAGACCCCCCCCACACACTACCTGGTCAGTTTCCTAGGAAATTGGCAGCCCTGCTCCTAGAGACGTCTCAAGGGCTTGGTAGCAATCGGGCCTAGTGTAGGGGCAGTTCAGGGGCTTACCCACAAGCTGATGCCCCCAACCCTACTGAAGGCCTCGCCTCTAAGACCCCAGCATGAAAAAATAATCAGGAGCCTGAAGTGCTGATGCCAGGGGGTGCTGTTTTGCCAGGGTGGTTGCAGGAGGAGAAGGCCTGAGCTGCAAATCTCCACATAGCTTTTGGCAGTGGCCACTGAGCCATACCGGTTCTGGAAGAGAGTTGTGGCAGTCTCTTTGACAGTGCCTCCAAAATTTTTGTCTGCTTCTTTCCTCTGTGGCCTTTGAAATCTAGTGAAGTTCCAAAGAACTGCTCCATGAACAGTTTATCCATTGCCAGGTGATCCAGGAAAACGTACTTGTGCGGACATGTGCACGTGGGAGGGTGTGTGTGTGAGTGTGGTGGTGGGATTGACTCCTCCTGTACATTACCTATCACGTGATGGAGGAAAATGAAGCTGTACCCTGGTGCAGGCAAGAAGGCCCTGGCCGGGGAAACTGAAGTTTGCTACTTCAGATCTGCCACCCGGTTTACCTTTCATTTCAATTCCACATTCTGCCTACAGCAAAATAGCTACTCTCTTGGAGCCTTTAAAAGTCAGAGGCCTTATAACACTGGCAAAATGAGACATCTTTTTAATTAATGCTAAGTGCCCTGCTCTTGCCATGTACCATTGCCCTCTCTTGAGACCAAAGGCGAGACCATCTTCCACCTTCAGTTACTCGGTGCTGCACATCAAGATAGTGATAAATGACACAATGTAATGAAGTCATCATAACACAGCTATTGTGAGTGAGAAGGGAGAGCCTCTCCCTAGCTGCCTTCTTCCCCCAAAGCTTAGGAAATCTCGCTTCTCACTTTCCTTTTGTGGTCAGGAAATACAGCCCTTGAAAGGTCATATCTCCTCACATCCGCTCTTGCCCCACATCCCTCCTGCTGGGTTTACAAGTTGCCATCACCCCCACTAAGCACTGGACTCCAGTGCTCTCCAGCAGTGGCATGGGCAGGCGCCCCACTGCCTCCCTTTGAAAGAGTCCAGGCTGTGTGGCTCACTCCTCCTTTCCTAGGAGGAGACTAACCCTGATCCAATGCAGGAGGACAGTGACCACATCTACTTTTTCAGTGGTATTTTTGTTTTAAATCACAATTAAACCATATTGAGGGGTGTGCTTAGCATGATTTGGAGCACTAGCACCTTCCAAGCATAGGGAGAAATTGTGGCCTAGCATGGAGTAGGAGAAAGAGCACTAAACCCAGCTCTGCCCCTAGCTGTGTGACATTGCATAATCAAGTCCCTCTGTTTAGACCTCAGTTTCCTCATCTATAAAATGGGAGTACTGAATTAAGATCATCTTAATGCCCCCAACCCTGAAGGCCTCACCTCTAAGACCTCAGTGCTCAAAATAAGCATTGAAAGAAATGAGGACGTGCCCCAGGGGTTAAGTGTGGATGTTTCCATCACCAGGGAATCCTTTTGGTCTTCATCTCTGGACCACACTTCTTTATCTTCCACAACATAAAAAGGGCTGATCCAAATGCTTGCCTGGCTTTGAAATCATCAAGAGCCCCCTGCTGCCTCCTTAAAGTGTGATTCAAGAGATGCAAGCATCCTCTGTTTCTGCCCCTGAGAATAGAGAGGACAGCATTTGAGCCTTCCAGTGTCGGATCTTCTGGCACATGTAGAGACAAACTATGCAAAAAGCAACCTTTAAAAGCTATGCTGTATTTTTAGAATTTTGTGTTTTCTTTTTAGTTTTGATCCTATGAGTGATATAACAGCTTGTCTCTGGGACAGAGGACAATGCATATAAAAAAAATAAAATACGTACTGCCACAAAACCCAGTGGAAAAAGTGCCTTTTCTCTCCTAAAGCCTTTCCATTAGAGATTCTGAAGACTGCCCCCATGACAGGCTTGGGTATTCCTCTTTTCCCATTCCACATGATGGGTTTCAAAGCCAAAGGATAACTTACTGCTTGTAGATTGTGGACACACTCTAGTTCATTGACCACATTATCTCTTATGACAAAAGGCTTTCTACAAGGTACTTGTGACTCAGACTCTATTTGAAGCTTGAGGGTTTTTTGAATGGATTTGCTAATTTTATCACAGACTCACTTCAATGGTGGATTTTTCCATTGAAAAGTTAACCAACTTCTTAGTGTGCCCAAATGTCCCTTCCTAGGGTAGCAATTGGACAGCCAGGCCAGCCACCAAGGGGAACAAGGCCAATCCTTGCTTATGAAAATGGATTTAAGGAGAACTGATGTCAGTGTTCATGGTCAAAGGTAGGTTCAGGAATCGCAGAGAGCCCCTACAGGAAGATGCCAATCCAAATGGGACCAGGCAGAGAAGCAGAAAAGCTATCTGAGGTGAAGGGGCTGCCTTGCTCCCTGTTGCCGCACAAAGAAACAATTGCTGTGTCTCAGTGGCTACACACAACAGAAGGTTATTTCTCACTCACATGACCTGATTTACACAGGCTGGTAAGGGACTGTGCCACACAATCACTGAGGAACACAGGTCAGTGGCTAAGCAGCTATATCCCTCAGCTGTACCACCTGATGGAACATGTGGCCTCAGTCACTTTCTCTTTCCAAAACCACCACCTAACTGCAGTGATTACTGGGAGTTGTATTCATGAACACAAGAAATGTCTACCAAAGGGTCTGGAATCAAGGTGCAAGCTGTGGTGGGTCAGATGGCACAGGAGCCTGTAGAGAGTCCCCAAAGGCCCATCACCACCCCATTCTTCTTAGAGAAGTCTTTAGGGGTGTTAATACATTAGGAAAATGTTAGCTTTTAGGGGGCTTTCCTATTCTATTGCTTTAATATGTTCTACATTCTGTCTTTAACTATGAAATACCGCATTATCTCTATCATTAAGTGAGCCTAAGGAATTGATCAACAAAGCCTAAATGCCTACCTTTGGAAATCTATACCAGTCAGTGTGTGCTCCTTGAATCACTACCCCTTGTGGGACTGAAGGCTTAGGCGTTAAAGAGGGACCAATGATTTTACACTGTTTTAAATGAAGATTTCAAACCATCCTACCGTCTTCTCTCTCTCAGTTGATTTTTAAAGTTTTAAAGGCACAATCCTTCCCATATCTTTCCTTATCTTCCTCTAACTTCTGCGTAAGACATGAGATAACATCGTTTTGTCCAACTGCATTATTTTCAGAGTCCCCTATCAGAATGGAATGTTCCCTTTATTTAATTGAGTTGGGTTTTGTTGTCTGTAAGATAGGAATAAAAAAAACCTGCCTCCCAGAAATGCTGTAAGAATTGATGAGATGGCAGAGAGAGACATTGTGAAGAGTGAAAGTTCAGAACTGAGATAAATGTTTTAAGAGAGGGCTTCTTTCCCTCATTATCCAAACCTCAGAAGCTATATGGATATAGACGCTGTAGCAAAAGGTACTGATACATGGAAAGCACTTGGCATCGTTCCTGACACACAGAAGCTTTCTGTAATAGCAGTGTTAGTTACCACTGCTACTATTACAAGCACTCTTATTTCTAATGCCATCACTTCAACACTACTATATTGGGTGTTTTTTTAGGTCTTTATTTTAGTGAACCAAACTCTGCTAATCTGCAAGGTTTTTCTCCCCAGGGATGGTTTATACCAGAATATTAAAACCTATCTTCGTTTCCAGTCCTGGAACACCACGTGATTTCTTTTCCTCTTTTACCGCTCTGCTCTTTTGGCAGTGGTTTCTGGGAATGGCAGCCGTGGTAGCCGACTCAGCGCTTGGTCCTGTTTCTTTATCGACATCAAAGCTTTCACATGGTGTAGTTACTTTCATTTTCTTTTATGAATTGCAGTGCCGGTGGCAGATATCAAAGCTGTGGTGACAGGAAAGGACTGCCCTCATATGAAAGAGAAAGGTGCCCTTAAACAAAACAAGGTATGATTTCCAAATTATTGCAAATAGCTCTATTTGCCCAGTGCAGTCAGTGGCCCAGCCCCCCTGTGTAACTGTGTGTGTGTGTTTGTGTTTGTGGTCATGTATCTCCTACTCAGCATTCCTTTTCTGATTGGTTTTGCATCACCACTTACCCTTATCCTTGCTCTCCCTGATCCCTTTTCTAATTCCCACCATCTCTTTCACTCTATCACTTTCTCTTCCCAGCCCTAGGAATTGCCCTCTGGCATTGTCACCCTGTCCTCTCTCCACCTTCCTCTGCTCATCTCCACCTATGTTCTGGGCTTCTCCTAACCCTCCCCCCCCCCCATTTTGGTTCATTTCTGCCTTCTCCAACTTCTACCACAATCCTATTTCTTTTTCTCCTGCTATGATCACCCCCTTATCACACCTGGGGGCTCAGAGAAGCTTTGGACAGGCAGAGAGAAACTGCCTCAAAGAATTATAGAACTTTAAAAGCCTGAAAAGTATTGTGAAAAGTAGGTCACGAAGTATCTCAAACCCAGCTTAAAGGAGGCATTTCCCCTGAGGAGTACAACAGCCTGGTTAGCTTCACAGTGCAATACTTTTCACTTCCCTTCCTAGTTTACCAACTGTCTTAATACAGAGGGTACGGGAAGGACATTATTTGAAAAGAAAAAATTTCCTTTGCCCCACTTGGAGGTATTTTCCCTCAGAGGGCCCATCACAGAGCCAATTTTTGTTATGTCTCTGGCATCTTGTGATACATACCATCCATGAAGCAAAGTCTCCAGATTTATCTGGGTGCTTCTGATATCTCGGTACCCCACATGTCACCTAAGTTAATAGGTTGCTTCTTTATTATTAGCATCCATATTTAAGAGGGACGCAGAAATGATACACGTCCTATTTATCAATCAGAGTTAAGATAAATCGTCCCTGTTCTATAATTTCCAATGTTATAAGGCAAAGGAGAGTCCATGCCTTTGCATCATGGGTAAGAGAAAACAAAAATACTATGAAGGTCCTCTTCAGGAAGACAGAAGCCAGAGGATCAGCCACAGAGGCTGATTGCAAGATCTTTGCTTCTTAAGTTATGCAAGAGTGACTTACCTCAAGTCCATAGGAATACCTTTGCTGTTGAATCCATCACAACACTATCACGTAATGCATTTAACTGCCAGCCAAAGGAATGTCAGGACATGCCTAAGAGGTCAAGGTCCATGGGTTTTCTGTTACACAGCACACGTAGGGTTTCCATTTTCTCTCTTTTCCATGATGTGGGGAGTCAGGGATTGTATAGCTCAGTGGATTCCAGAGGCACATCCGTAACTATAGCAGCTGAGTTCCCAAGTTATCACGGTTTGTCTCTTGTAGGGCAGACTTTTTTCAACACCAGCAGGGATTACCATATGCTCATCCTGTCAGGTGTACCTTCCACTATCTCAGAGAACACTGGCTATGCTCAGCTCAAGTCAAGATCCTCGTATTTATATAACTCTGAGAACTAAGCAAGAAACCAGGTGGGGAAATTGGCAGTGACAGGAGTCTGTACCCCAAAGAAGGCCAGGAAGAGGATACCTGGAGGCAAAGCAGCCTGCCAGGACTCAAGCTTGTTAAGGAGGGACAAAGAGAACCTCCTGGTTCAGCTCCAACATGTAAAGAGCTTGAGAGTTGTCACTCCCAACCTTATAATAAGAAGAAGCTGAGCAAAGTGAAAACTTTCTTGGAGCTAGTAGAGAGAACTGAAGTTGCAGGCAAACCATCACCCTGGAACATGAAAAGTCAAGAGTCCAAACAGTCATAAGAATCTTAAACACGTCCGAACTTAACACAAAGGCATCAAAATACATACATTATGAATGAAACTGATAGAAGCAAAAGGAGAAACAGACAAATCCATTTTTACATGGGAGACTTCAACATCCTTCTGTCAGTAATCAATAAATTAAGCAGGCATAAAATAAAAAAAAAAAAGAATATTGATAACTTGACCCAAACCATCAAACACCTTGATCTAATTGACATTAATGGAATAACACACCCAACCACAGTAAAATACACAGTCATCTCAAGCTAACAGGAGACATTCAGCAAAATAGACCACATTTTAGACTGTAAAACACATCTTTATAGATTAAAAGAACAGCAATTATACAAACTATGTTCTCAGATTACAATGGAATTAAACTAAAAATCAAAAGCAGAGAGATAGCTGGAAAATCCCCCCAATGTATTGAAAATTTAACAACACACTTCTAAATAACTCATCGCTCCAAGAGGAAGTCTCAAGAGAAATTATAAAATGTTATAAACTAAATAAAATGAACATTAAATTATCAAAATGTGTGGGATGCGGTGAAGGTAGTGTTCAGAGGGAAATTTATAGCATTGAATATACTAGAAATGAAGAAAGCTCTAAAACCAATAAAGTTTCCACCTTAGGACACTAAGAAAGAAGTACAATTTAAGCTTAAAGCAAACAGAAGAAAAAGCAATAATAAAAAAAAGAATGGGAATCAATGAAACTGAAAATAATAGCGAAAATCAAGAAAACCAAAAGCTGCTTCTTTGAAAAGATTAATAAAATCGTAAACTTCTAGCTTAACTAACTGAGAAAAAATGAGAGAAGACCCAAGTTATCAAAATAGGTCTAGAGATGATGATCTCATTTGAGCATATGATACACGTGGGTGTATTTGGGCTTCTTGTATCAGACTCCTCTCCCCTTAAAGGAGAGCTAAGAAAACCAACTGAATGATTTTTGCAGCTTTTTTTTTTCTGGGTTTACTTATTGTCATGACAATGAATAACAAATTGAATGGATAGATTATGATGGATGGATGGATAATGATGTCTGGATGGACAGATGATGGTGGGTGGGTGGATGATGGTGGGTGGATGATAGATGGGTGGTTAGAGGGTGGGTGGGTGGATGACAGAAAATGGATAGATAGATGATCAGTGGGTGAATCGATGATGGGTATATGATAGACAGATGGGTGAATGGATGATGGAAGGATGGCTAGATGGGTGAATGATAGATGAGTGGATTATGGATGGATGGATGGATGGATGGATGGCCTGCTGGATGGATGGATAGATGGATGGATAGATGAAGGGTGGATGTATGGGGCACACTGCTATAACCAGATAAGTAAGATTGCAGATGGAGGCTACTTCCTGGGATTCACTGTTCCAGATGTTGTACCCATTCTGGGCTTCCTGTCTTGAGGACTAAGAGTGGCACTATCTCCACTAGCCTGGCTCTTTCATTTGCCTATACATGGCATTACTTGTCTTTCAATGTTAATAGTATTCATGCACCTATTCATCAGTCAAACCATTATAGGCAGACAAGAAAGCCACAGTTCTCCCTCCTCAATACCCACACCCTACACTTCTTTTTCCACTACCCTAGAGGTCCCCTCCTTCAGACCCCTGGGACTTTTAGGTAGAAAAGGGGAGACCTGCAGCCCCAAAGGAGAGTTAATCAAAATGTGTCCTTTCAGGTCTGTCAGTGCACGTGGGTGGGCAAGAATGCTGTCTGTGGGGAGCAGCTTCTGACATTTTGTGCTACAGGACTCCTAGTTAGCTTAATTGCTGAGCAAGGCAAACTGAGCCATTAGCATCCATTATGGAGACACTCTGTTAATGGCAAAGTATTAGGGTCGTCTGACCCATTCACTGTCAGCTGATGTGCCTGACACTCTTCAGGCCCCTGGGAATAGGAAGAGGAAGGGAAATGGTCCTTTCCCTTGAGGCATTTGTTCACAGTCAGTCCCTCACTCAGCACTGAGTGCCTGCCATAGGATGAGCTCGGGGTGTAGAATGTAAACGTGGCCCTGACCTCCTGTGGCTTAGAGCCTAGTGTCTCTAACAGACATCAGTGCAACAGGCAGATTTCTGTGAGACGAGAAGTTCTGGGTTCTTCATAGAGAGATAAGAAAATTTCTGCCTAAGCCTTGAAAAGAATGCTCATGAGTAGATGGAGATTCAGCTGGAAGACTTTTATTTTTAAGGATTCAGGATTCTAAATTCGATCTCTATAATTTATAAAAATAAGTTGATTTGTGGCTGTGCATTTTAAGTTGGGCATTCTTGGTATTTGTTTCAGTAGGTTCAGGGATTTTAGTTGAACAATCATCATGTAATCAGCAGAGAGAAGGTCTCATGAGTTCCTACCACTTCAGATGGGAGTATGTTTGATACAAGAGAAACTTCTATCTTCCCAGGTGCCAGATTTAGGCTTTTGTTTTTCCAGTGTGCTGCTTAAGTCTGAAATAAGAAGTACATTCTACCAGAAGCTAATGTCTTAGCATTATCTTGAAAACCCTGGTCTTAACCAAAAAGTACTTTATTCAGGTTTACTTCATTGTCATTCATCTTCTTTGTGGCAGATGCTAGGAACTCAAACATGAATATGACCTGACCTCTGTCCATGGGTGTCCAGTAGATAAGATTTGTAGATACACATGCAGTTACAATTAAAAGCATCTGTGCCCCTCACGTTTACACACAGAGAGAGCCTGGGAGAGTTGAGAAAGACTCACAGAGAAAATAAGACGTAACCTAGCTTCTGAAAAGGAATCGCCAGGAGGAGAAGTGAGGAGAAGACTGCCCAGGAGGAGGAAACGGTCTATGAAGAGGCCCAAGGGCCTTTCTGCATGTAATGAACATCCTCTGATTGGGGACATTGAATTCTGACTATAGGATAGACGGGACAAGGAGAAGAATGTGGGCTGGGGAATTATTAGCCAAAAATCCTGCTAAGATAGATTGGGGCCAGAAAGTTGTAGCTGCCTGAGGAAGGCAATCTCCTCGATTATGTACTCCATAAACAGGTGGTTTTGGCCTTTGAAAAAATAGATTTCTATACTTAGATATACAGATGAGCAGCAGTGTACTGTAGCTCTGAAATCTACAGCTATTGCCATGACCACAATTAGCACACAGGCACACAGGCCAAGTTATAGCCTGCGTCTCTCATCAAAATGCTTTGCCCTCAAAGCTAGATCGAGAACCAAGATAGTTAAGTGAATGCTGGAAAAAATGGCCAGAAGTGCTAACTTATTCCCAAACAAACTCACTCCCACCAACACTCTATACTAAGAATATGTTACGTGAAACTGTACTTTTGTATTCAGTCAATCCCTCATTGTACCCATTAAGAAGGCGGTCTCTATGCCCAGACACCATTTATCTGAACATCTCCTGACTTGGCATGCCTTGTCACTGCTCCCAGGGTAGCAGGTGGAGGAGGGATGGTCAGTCGCCCCAGACATGGACCGATGCTCAATTCCCCAGAACCCCTGAACTCAGCCTATCTGAGCCTTCCTCCACGTGGCAAGGTGGCAGGCACACACCAGTGGAACAC
Organism: Arctocebus calabarensis; assembly: GCA_963573935.1. NCBI lineage: Eukaryota > Metazoa > Chordata > Mammalia > Primates > Lorisidae > Arctocebus > Arctocebus calabarensis. The sequence continues at coordinate 9,335 of CAUYON010173578.1, read as the reverse complement.
AGGACAGAGAAAAGTTGCCTTTGGATGTAATTTTTCACAGATTTAAATCCAGAGGGAAAAAAAGACCTTCGGTCATGAGCAGCAAAGCCCCAGTATGGTAGGTGTGTAAGTGAGTGTGGCAGTGTGTGGAGGCAAGCAGGCCCTGATATGTGATGGTCTACGCCACAACCACCTTGCACCTCTCTCCCTCAAGGACAGTTTGGACAGGTGGCAGCTTCTGGAGTGTTAGCCAAAGACGTGGCGTCACTCCTGGCTGCAGCCTGCCTGCTGAAGGGGCTGAAGAGCTCACCTTCATGAGCAGCTCCCTGACAGCAGGCCGAGGATGTCAAGAAAACCCACTGTGAGCAATAGCACCCTATGTGCAGCCATTTGGTTCAGAGAATTAATTCCTCCCATTCTTTCACAGACGGCCTTGGTGAAATTACAGTGGGAATTGACATTCTCATAAATTTCCTGTTTCCTGCCTATGTTTGCCAGAAATCTAGGTCATGGCAGTTCTGACTGTTCTCGTCTTGAATGATATGTACATAGAAGGGCAAAGCCCTAGGTCTGTGCACTCCCTCCTTTTGCGGCTTTTTCTGTCCCTGTGCAACAGAGAAAAGTGTCATAGCAGTAACCACGGTGACACTCTGGTCTCCAGCAGCTTTAGCACCTAGTCAGGAGCACGAGTCTGGGCTGCAGCGATGTTCATGATGGCTGTTATCATGAGTGAGGGGACAATCTGTCCTGTAATGTCCCTGAACAAAGACACACTTGTCCCCCAGAGTCAGCACAGAGGCAGGTGGTGAATTTCACCTTTTCTGCTTACCTTTGAAGGACCCCTTAGGCCAAGTAGATCCTGACTACTTTAAGAGTCAAAGTCCAGGCTCGGCACCTGTAGCTCAATGGACTAAGGAGCCAGCCATGTACACCTGAGCTGGTGGGTTCGAATCCAGCCCAGACCTGCCAAACAACAATGACGGCTGCAACCAAAACATGGCCGGGCGTTGTGGTGGGTGCCTGTAGTCCCAGCTACTTGGGAGGAGGAGGCAAGAGACTCACTTGAGTCCAGGAATTGGAGGTTGCTGTGAGCTGTGATGCCACAGCACTTTCCCCAGGGTGACAGCTTGAGGCTCTGTCTCAAAAAAAAAAAAGAATCAAAGTCCATCCTCACCTTGCTTTCCCATCTCTCAAGTATAAGTCAAGAGAGTTTTCCTAATGAATGACTCTCAGATTAATGAAGAAATCATCATTTTTATCAGTGTTCCCAACCCAAGGACAGTCTGTATAAATTTATGAGATTAAAGAGTAGCATTTGACTGCAAAAAAAATGTTTTAAGAAGAAAAGAAAAAATAATGATGTATGATCCCAGCACCTCAACATAATGACTTTCTTTTTTTGGAGACAGAGTCTCACTGTGTTGCGCTTGGTAGAGTGCTAGGGTATGACAGCTCACAGCAACCTCAAACTCCTGGGCTCCAGCAATTCTCATGCCTCAGCCTCCTGGGTAGCTGGGACTACAGGTGCCTGCCACAGCGCCTGGGTACTTTTAGAGATGGGTTCTCACTCTGGCTCAGACTGGTCTCGAACCTATGAGTTTAGGCAATCTACCTGCCTCAGCCTCCCAGACTTCTGGGATTACAAGCATGAGCCACCGCGCCTGGCCGACATAATGATTTTCATTTCACATGCTGGCTTCCCTGTCTGCGCACAGTAGGCCTTGTTCCTTCCTGTCATCAGTGTGCACAAAATGTGCGTTCCTCCCCCTGCCCTTCATTGAACATCAGATCTTCATAATTACCCCCACTGAATGGCTGGACCAATATGTTACTTGAGGTTGCTAATTTTTTATTTCTTTAACATCCAAAGAGGAGGGGGAGAGATTTAGTTTCTTCTTATGTTCTTATAGATAATATTTAACTTTTCCTTGCTTTTGAATGTTCTACAAGAATCCTCCCCAGAATAGCTGGTTCTTGAAGTGTATTGCCTTAGTGGTTTTCTTAATAATTTTAATTTGTGTTGACACTGGTAAAAGCATATCATTACAATTATAAACTAAAGGACTCAAGAAATATGGTTATGGAAACAGATGCCATACTTAATGGAAAAATATCCTTTGTTTGTCTGGTCTTCCTTTTATATTATTGTCCGTACTGGACAGGCCTGGGTAGAGGCCTAAGGAAGAAAAAGAGCAAAATATCAGGAGAATATTTTTTGGAGAATCGCTCCTATTGCATGACTCAGCATTTTCTCCCTCACTTGGTTCTATTTCTGGCAGAGTCAGGAGTCCATCTACACGTGAGGTACTGGGATGCGTAGCCTGAGAACCTGAGCTTCCCCTCTGAGGGAGGACAGCTGGAGCTAGGCACACGAGAAAACTCCAGGAGAGCCATAAATAGCCGGAGAGGGACCACGTCAGGAGAGGCATCCTGCCTACATGGGGCTGTGGAGTTCACTTTGGAGGAATTCTTTCTTTTCTTTCTTTTCTTTCTTTTTTTTTTAAGAGACAGAGTCTCACTTTGTCACCCTCGGTAGAGTGCCGTGTTGTCAAACCACTCACAGCAAGTTCTAACTCCTGGGCTAAGGCGATTCTCTTGCCTCAGCTTCCCGAGTAGCTGGGACTACAGGCACCCACCACAACACCCAGCTATTTTGTTGTTGTTGTTGCTGTGGTTTGGCCCGGGCCTAGGTTCGAACCCGCCATCCTCAGTATAGGGGGCCGGAGCCCTACTCAGTGAGCCACAGGCGCCACCCTTGGAAGAATTCTTTAATCCAACTGAAATTCTGCAATCTGGAGGCACTGGCCTCTTCTTCTTGCCATCATCTTGTTTCTGGGCCATTCTTGCTGTGCGTCACGGGCCCCAGACACATTCTCTGACAGATAGTATGGTAGAGAATGAAGTGGAGAGGTCATGGGCATTCTCTGAGCAGTGCAGTCCCCAGGTCACAGCAGTGGGTATCGAGGTTCATCAGTGGTGCCTAATAAAGGCAGAGAGAAGGAAGTGCACTATAACACGTGTTATAACAGTACAGAGTGCTGGTGTGGATATGCCTGGCCCTTCCCCTGCAGACCAGGAGCCATGGGGGTGTTGATGTGTGCTGAGGACTCATCCTGCGCCGACTGCCCAGACACAGTGTTCACCACGCCCAGCACTGTCAGCACGTGCAGCTGGAGGAGTGTGTTCACCGACATACTAGACATGACACTTAGTGCCTTGGCAAGGTCATTTCAGCGGCAATGAAACCAAAGCATCAGTTCGTCTTTGGTTCTCTGTGCCTGGCTCACTCTGCTGTCAGTAGACGCTCACCAGCGCATGAGCTCAGCTATTCTGTCACTTGAGTCTTTCTCTTTTACCCCTGCAGCGTTTGTTGAATAAGCTCATGACTCTGAGTAGCCACTGCTCTGTAGGAGTTGAAAAATCAAAAGATAGACATAAAAACAATGGGTTTCCTCGGAAGCCTTCTTACCTCCAGTGTAAATTCCACATTCTATGGACCAATGTGTTTGGGGGTGATAGAAGTTAGAGCACCCCTAATGCTGCTGATTAGAGGAGAGGTTACTGTTTTTTACACCTTTCCTGGAAGGAAGATGCTGAAGAAGGAAGAACAGCACAGCTTCGGGGCTGTGGCCTTGGACACCCATCTAACCTCTGTATGCCCTGTCCTGGAGAGGGAAGTGATGACAGTTGCTGCCTGAGAATAAGTGAGATGGTCACGCAGACCTCCCTTATGTGGGAGAAGGAATCATTCTGTGACCTTGGCCAAGCCCCTTCCTTCCATCAGCCTCTTCACCTCTCCTCCTGTTGGGACAGGCTGTAGGCTCTACGCCTTCAGTCCACAGCCGTTTGTAACTGCGGAACAAGCGTGCCAGTTTTCTCTAAGGTGTGGTGTTTTCTCTCATCTCTTGTTAGGAGGTGCTTGAACTTGCTTTCTCCATCCTCTATGACTCAAACTGCCAACTGAACTTCATCGCTCCTGACAAGCATGAGGTAAGGTTCTCAGTGGGGTTAATTAATGAGGTAACATTGCATTTTCCCTGGGGGAAAGAAATATTGGAAAGAAAGAAATTACACTTTAAAAAAAAAGAAGAAAGAAAGTCTTGCCTGAAAAATACTATGAACAAAGGGACATCTTGTTGACTTGGAACCGAACAGAAACCTCTTGAAAAACTGCCAGTTACAACAGGTTCAACGTCTTACTAGTTTAAGCTACAGTTCATGATAAAGGAGGAGAGTGTACAACTACCTCTAAGTCAGCAAAGGCATAATTGCTAACCCAGAGGACGAAGAGGCCCGCTTTACAACTTTGGTTTTCATTGAATATTTAGTTTTTGGCCTGCATTTTCCCAAGATAAACTAGTCTCTATTCTTTAAAATATCTCATGAAGTAGGTTTTCTACTAAGTTTCTTTAAGCTATTTTAAGAGGTTAGAGCTGTCTCTGCTGTTAGAATTTTATTTTCAAGATGTTTTTATTCCTTTTTGACATCTTGTTATATGTATAATTTGTTTCTCTTCTTGAAGCTTGCTGTCAGCTATATTTAAAATATTTAGCATAAATCTAGGAAAATGAATTTGTAAGATAAAGTAGCAGTTATGGTTGATTTCACTTTCTTTTGTAAACTGGAATCCAACATCATACTTGAAACTTATTTTTAGATGATACCATTCAAATTTTTGTTTTGCGTGTGGTTGCATAAACAGCTTTTAGAAAGGAAGAGAACATTTTAATAGAATCTGACTTTTGTTCCCCATTTCCCTTAGGACACTGAAGTCATTTACAAGTTATTAGGTATGGGGTTTTTACTGGTTTGAAGCTTTTGAATAAAATTGTAATCCCAAAGAGAGAGAAAAGATTAGACACAATTCTTAGAATTTAGAATGGTGCTTAAATATAATTCTGTGTCACTTGACATTTAGTTTGTTGAAGGGTAAGACTTTGTCTTCATCTTTCTGAAAATAGATACTGTGTCCTACTGTTTCTGTTTTTAAATGAAATGGTGGCTGTGCACAGGCCACCATGTTCAAGATGTACAGAGCTGTGCAGAAAACCACTTAAATTAGTAGCACTTTGGATGTTATTTAAATCTATGCAAGGCTGCTTTCCCCAGTGTGCATTAATTCCAGGTAAGGAAAAATCCTCTAGGAATGCCAGATTTTTGCTCATATCTGCCACTTGTTATAGATACAATGAAGAGAAAAATGACATACCCTTGTGAATACTTTTAATTTCTTCTAACCACTTTCTTATCTATTCCCTCATTTTACTTTCATAATCGCTCCCTAAAATAGAAAGTTCTATGACAGATAATCTCATTTATCAATGAGGAGAAAGAGGCCTCCCAGAACTGAATGCCTCAACAATAGAAAGAAGAATAGTGTCGTTGATACTTGAACAACATGAGGATTGGAGCCCTGACCCCTACGTCCTGCACTTGAAAACCCACTTATAACCTTTCACAACCCCCAAATGTTACTGCTAATAGCCTGCTGTAGAGCAGAAGCCTTACTGATGGCATAAACAGTAGGTTAACATATTTTGTATATAATATTATGATACAATAAAGTAAGCTAGAGAAAAGAAAATGTTATTAAGAAAGTCATGAAGAATCTAATCTCAATTCTAATGGGAAGGCAGTAGATGAGCTAATACAAGAGGTAGGTAGGGGAATGAGGGAGCAGGGAGGGGACAGGAGGTCACGGTGTAAGGCACACCTCTTGGGGGTGGGACACAATTATAAGAGGGACTTTATCTAACAAATGCAATCAGCATTGCCTAATTCTTTGTGCCCTCAATGAATCCCAAACAAATAAAAAAAAAAAAGTCATGAGGACAAAAAAGTATCTTTATTGTTCATTAAGTGGAAATGACTCATCATGAAGGTCTTCAGTCTTCATCCTCATCGTCTTCATGTTAATGGGCTAAGAGGAGAATGAAGAGGAGGGGTTGGTCCTGCTGTCTCAGGAGGCAGAGGAGGAAGAGGTGAAGGATGTGGAAGGGGAGGTAGAGGAGACAGGCACACTCTCTATAACTTTTATTGAAAAAAAAATCTACCTATAAGCGTCCCATACAGTTCAAGCTCATGATGTTGAAGGGTCAACTGAAATTATAACTAGCCTGGCTTACTCTACCAGGCACCATTTATATACTATATATAAATGGTGAATATATATATTTTTTTACCTTACTTAATTCTTACATATCTCTACAAGAAACAAACTAATACTATTCTCATTTTATAAAAGAGAAAAATGAGGGACAGAGAAAGTAAGAAACATATCCAGCGTCACACAAGTAGTAAGTGATGGAGCTAGGATTTGAACCCTGGAAGACTTGCTCCAGAAGCCCTTCCTTGAGCTCCTGCACTGCAGAGCTGGGAATGGATAGAGCAGACTCTGAGCTCACCCTTTCCTCACTGAGCTTCTGCCGTCTTCAACTCATGGCCAAACTGGTTCGCCCATGTTCCCACTCACTCTGTCCTCCACCCCTAGCTGCCACCCCTGATTATTTTGAGTCAAATCCAGTATCATGTCATTTGATTTGTAAATATGCCTGTATGCACCTCTCACTAACAGTCAGTTTTGAAACATATCTGCAATGCTATTATCACACCTAAGTAAATTAGTAATGCATTGACTTTAATGCCACCATGTGCAATCTGTTTCCATGTTTATCCAGTTGTCTCATTTGTGGTTTTTTCCTTCTATTTTTTGTTCAAGTCAGAATGCAAATAAGATCCATACATTGCAGTCAGTTGGCATTTTCCTTAGGTTTCTCTGAATCTCTAGGTTCCTCTCTTCCTCTCTCTCTCACAGCCATGAGCTTGTGTTTTTTCTCATTGCAATTTGTTTACTGAAGAAAATAGATTGTTAGTCCTGTAACATTGCCAGTAATCTAGATTATGATTATAACTCTGTATATTAGTTCACTGTTGCTGCTGTGACAAACCACCACAAACTCAGTTAGGTTTAAATGACGCAATGAGTTGCAAACATCCTTCAACTGACAGGTATCCAACTAACGAATGACTCACACTTAGGAACAGAGGTGGTAATAGGTGAATGTACCTGTTTCAACTAACGTAAAATTCAACTGAAGAACAAACCTATAGAGCCTATCTTGTTCATAACCTGGGAACTGCCTATATCACACAATTCTGGAGGTCAAAAGTCAGATGTGGGTCTTACTGGGCTAAAATCAAGGTGTCAGCAGGACTGTGTTCTTTTCTGGAGACCCTAAGGGAGAGTATCTCCTAGCCTATTCTGCTTCTATCCATCAACGAGAGCTACAGATTGAACCCTGTCATCCTGCCACTCAAGCTGCCTTTGTAGTCAAATCTCCCTCCCATTTTTCTGATTCTGACACTCCTTCTATTTTCCTCCTCTCACATTTAAGGACCCCTATGATGACATCACACCCACCTAGATAATCTCATATCTCTATTTTAAGGCCAGCTGATACAACTTTTATTTTCTTTGCTGCAGAACCTGCCATATTCCCAGGATTGGGCAGTAGTATCTGGACATCTTTAGAAGGCATTATTATTCTGCCCACCACAACCTGCATCATCATTTCATATATTCATCTAGCCCATGTCTCCTGTATTTCCTATAAATCAATAGTTAAAGGACTAATCAATTCTAGTCTCAATTTTTAACAGCATCCAATCATGTGTGCTTTTGTGATGTCTTCCTGGCTCTGGGATCCAATGAGATTCCAAAAGGTTGATGTCCCTGTTCTGTCATTCCCTCTTCATATACGGGCTGACCATAAAGTTCATGTGCAATTTCAAATAGTGTGCAAATTTTAAATTGTTCATGAACTTATGGTCACCCTCTATAAACAGGATATATAGAGAAACTGGTCTCATCAACTTTTTGGCTACCTTAAAGCAATACAATTTATATAGGATTAGCAGGATAAATACTTGATTCTCTTTGCCAGTCTTCAAAATATAGTAGAACCTCTGTACGTTGGCCACCTAAGGGACTGTAACAAACTGTTCAACATAGGGTGGTGGTCAACATAAGGAAGTAGGCCTACTGTACTGACACGTACTTGTGATGTATTTCTGGTCTATGTAAATTAAAAAGGTGGTCAATGCAGGGAGGTGGTTGCTATGAAGGTTTTAATGTATAAGCATCTTTCAAAGATCAATGAGGTGTTTCTAGTGTTTGATTAAGTCGTGATTTAAATGTTTGTGTCTCAGTATGTTTCTGTTATTATAACTATTAGTGCCTGAATTGTCTTAATCTGGGACATGTCGCAATACCACCACTGGGTTGACGTCTAAGTTCTGTTGACATGACTCCTATGTCTTTGATAACTTTCTGGCATTAAAGTATGACAAGATGTTCTGAGTTTGTCTTGTACATCCCCTGCCCTTCTCCTGTGGAGCCTTGGCTACTTGTAATAGGAAGTGGTATTTAGTAACCAGAATCTGGGCATAAATTGTGCTTATTATTACTTGGTTATTCATTATATTTAGGCCTTTTGGGGTATGAGACTAGGAGTTGTGATGTTTTTGTTATTCTTATTTTTATATATACCGGTGTTTAGTAGACCTTCACTTTTTGCCTTCACAGAATTAAAAAGGCTTAAAATTTAATAACAATAACAATGTTTAAGATAAGGACTAGAAACAAAAACCTCAAAAAGAATGAACAAAGATACATACATTCAGAAAAGAAATCAGACGATTACTGCATTGAAATATTAAACAATATTAATAATAATAATGCAAAGAAAGTACCGTTCACATTGTCAAATAAGAGTATGTCTATTATAGACTGCTTTAACTCTGAAGCTCAGTATGGAGGCATCAGTTAACTTCTTATTTTTTTTCCAAAGTCTCAAAAAATAGACAACTAATATTTATAAATAAAAATAAAAGATAATTTCGAAAAACAGATCATGCCAAATCTTATAGACAATAGAAAAAGAAGAAATAATACAAAGTCATTCTACTTAATCTGGATATACCTGATATTAAAATTGGAGTAAATATATTGTTATAAAGGGCAATTACAAACATATTTCACTTATAAATATAACATATTAACAACATATTAACAAGTTGAATTAAAAAATAATGTTTAAGTAATGTACTTTGGTCAAAATTGAGTCCAGTTTATATGAGAATTAGCCATTCTTTTCTTTTCTTTTTTTGTTTTCTTTCCCTCACTCCCTCACTCCCTCCCTCCTTCTCTCTCTGTCTGCTCTCCCCTTCCCCCATGCCCCATTGTGCCATTATTGTCATTAATTGTCCTCATGTCAAAGTTGAATATATAGGATTCATGCTTCTCCATTCCTGTGATGATTCACTAAGAATAATGTGTTCCACCTCCATCCAAGTTA
>CAUYON010173576.1:0-18102 GCA_963573935.1 Arctocebus calabarensis | reverse complement strand
AGAAGGCTCACCAATCAGAGACTTTCTAAAGACTTTCCCTTTTCACACTATAAAACCCAGTCTTCTTTCAAACTCTTTGTAGTCAGACTATCAGAATTAAAGTGACAATAGCTGAATCACAGTAAGTTCTGAATAAATGTTCTTTCATTAATTCTGTATGTAGTTTTTATCCTTTTGACAATTTGCATAAGGGTTAATTTTTTTTTTTTTTTTTTTTGAGACAGACCCTCAAGCTGTCATCCTGGATAGAGTGCTATGGCTTCACAGCTCACAGCAACCTCCAATTCCTGGGCTCAAGCGAGTCTCCTGCCTCTGCCTCCCAAGTAGCTGGGACTACAGGCGCCTGCCACAACGCCCAGCCATTTTTTGGTTGCAGCCATCATTGTTGTTTGGTGGGTCTGGGCTGGATTCGAACCCGCCAGCTCAGGTGTATGTGGCTGGCGCCTTAGCCCGTTGAGCCACAGGCGCCGAGCCCCTTTTGTGCCTTTTTGATGAATTTAGAAATGTTTCCTCACCAGCTGGTACATAGCTATGTGTGCATGGTGTATGTAGACCTATGTGTTCATGTATGTATACATATGTATTAGTAAATCCATCCTTTCAATAGCTCTATTATAGCCCAGTGATATGTACTTTATGTGTGCAGACACCTGAGTCTGTACCTTGAATTTCCTTCCCCACAGACATCTATGGATATATGTTCCAGGAGCTGCCTTTCCCATTTGCTTCTATCCTCCTCTCCTGGAAACTGCATGTGACCTTCCAGCTAATGCTCACAGGCTTCTTATTTTCAGGAACGTTCTACTCCCTGGCAGTGGGTAACTCTTCTTTTCATCAAAGCACTAATACAAACATGTATCATCAAAAGGATAACATCTGCGTGGCACACAGTAACTTCTGAATTCCTGTTAGCTATTAACATTATTATAGCTCATTTGTCCTCCCTGACTAGAGGGTCTCCCTCCTTCTACCACAGCCCTCCCAGGCCTAGAAGTACAACTGCCTATATCCACTCCTCACAGGGAGCTGTGTGAGGCTTGGAGCACTTGAAAGGATCTCCTGGGGTTAGAGGGCGCCTTGCCACTGTCATCCATATCTCTCAGTAGGACAAAAGTCTCACACATCCCTGGCAGGCAGGACTCACTCATTTTTTTTTTTTTTTTAACAGAGTCTCAAGCTGTCTCCCTGGGTAGAGTGCTGTGGTGTCATAGCTCACAGCAACTTCAAACTCTTGGTCTTAAGCGATTCTCTTATCTCAGCCTTCCAAGTAGCTAGGATTACAGGCACCTGCCACAACACTCGGCACTTTGTTGTTGCAGTTGTCATTATTGTTTTAGTTGGCTGGGCCTGGTTCAAACCCACCAGCCTTGGTGTATGTGGCCAGCACCACATACCCACTGAGCTACGGGTGCCACCATCACTCATATTTTTTGTAGTCTCTATAAAATAAGTCTCAGGAGTCTCTGTAGGCATTGAATCCAAAACCTTAGACTTCTGAGACACAAAGTGTTTCCGAAACCCATCCTTTTGCAGCTGACATCTTTTTTCCTAGGCCAGACCTACTGGCTCATGCCCACCAGAGGAGTGTAGTTTCATTCATGACACTTGATAATCCTAACTCCTTCCCTTTGGCCCAGCTGGCCTACCCTTCTAGCTAGTGATCAGCTCTGTGGCTCTGCCAGGAACTGACATTCCAAACCAGACTCACTTCTTCAGGTGAAGCATGATATCATTCAAGTTGGACAGATACAGAGCGTTCAGTAGGTAGGTGAAGGGGAGGAGGGAATGAGAGAGAGAGAACACAATCAGAGAATCAATCAGGATTCTCCAGACAATATCTGTCCTCAAATTGACATAAGGCATTTTTTCAAGGTCTATATAAACCCAAGGGTCTGTGCCTAGAGGTATATTAAGATTTAGTTTTATAGGATTGTCTTTGGACAGACAAGAGAGAGAAGGGAAGATTACACGGTGGAAGAGATTGGCGATGGATTAAAAATTGGAATCTAACCCTGTCAATGTGTTCATTTGATTTCCACATTTTCCTATACTCTTCATTCTTCTACTCTCCTTTCCACTACCCCTAGACTGACATAAATGATACCTCGATGGGTATTTCAGCTGCAGCCCTATAAATCCAGAAGCCTGAGCTCCCCAGCTGCCAGCCAACTCTGATCCCCTAATCCCAAAGAGACCAGCTGGCCAGAGTTCTCAAGGATGGCAGACCCCAAGTACAAATTTGGCTTCTGCTACCAACATTCTCTGATCATGGTCAGATCACTTGATTCCTCTGTGTATTGGCTTTAATATTAGCCTCCTGCTCCCTCTCCACACACACCACCCCAGATGATAGTAAGAAGCATCCTGAATTTCTTGAAAAACAATTCCAGGCCATCGCCTTTCCATTTCCCATTACTATTACTAGAGCAGAATATAGTCCTCAGAAGGATTCACTTGATCTTGGGTGGGCTAGTCGGCTTTATTGCTGGCCTGAACAGCTGTTTAGCCATTGGTCACCAGGAGAGAGGGAAGATGGATCAGTATAGCTCAATCCCTGCTAATCCCATGCTGCTGAATGCATGACCCATTATAATAACAGCAAAGATAATTTTCCAGCCTCCTGGCTTATTTGAGGGTTTTGTTAGAATCTATAGATACTGCAGGTTTAAAACTGTACCAATGGGGCAGAGCCTGTGGTTCAGTGGGTAGGGCACTGGCCCCATATACCAAGGGTGGCAGATTCAAACCTGGCCCCAGCCAAACTGCAACAAAAAAATAGCGAGGCATTGTGGTGGGCGCCTACAGTCCCAGCTACTCAGGAGGCTGAGGCTAGAGAATCGCCTAAACCCAGGAGTTGGAAGTTGCTGTGAGCTGTGTGACCCCATGGCACTCTACTGAGGGCGATAAAGGGAGACTCTGTCTCTACAAACAAACAAACAAACAAACAAAAAACTGGCTCGGCACCTGTGGCTCAATGGGCTAAGGCGCCAGCCACATACACCTGAGTTGGCGGGTTCGAATCCAGCCCGGGCCCGCCAAACAACAATGATGGCTGCAACCAAAAAATGGCCGGGCATTGTGGCAGGTGCCTGTAGTCCCAGCTACTTGGGAGGTAGAGGCAAGAGCCTCACTTGAGCCCAGGTTGCTGTGGGCTGTGATGCCACAGCACTCTATCCAGGATGACAGCTTGAGGCTCTGTCTCAAAAAACAAACAAACAAACAACAAAAAAAAACAACTGTACCAGCAGAAAGCAACATCCAGCATCCAACCTGCTGTTTATGATGGGGGATCTCTAGCATCTAGATAAAACCGAAAGGCCCCATAAAATGGAGACTAATTGATGATGTGAATAGGTATAAATTCCTATTAATGTGGATCAACTCCCTTACTCTTCATGCTTTCCCAAAGCCAGAAACTCAGCTCACTGCCTGCTCAGTGCCACTAAATTCTCTGGTAATCTACAGAGATGTATAATTACACTGTAGTTAGTGATTGTTCACTAAGTAAACCATCGGTGTAGTTACCATGTAAGTCAACGGTATTTACAGGATATCTTTTCTGCCTGTAACTCAAAGCCTTACCGAAACAAATTGGAATTGCCTTCTGGAGGCCGTTGTTATAAATTACAGACCCAACATCTGTCCACATCTGCAATGTCTAGACAGCCTGTCTCAGCTATAAGAGAGAAGAGAAACCAAGGAGGGAAAGCGAGGGAGACATGAGGACTGGCAATGGGAAGTCTCAGATTCAAACAATTTTTCTTCTTCAAAGGTTTACCCAAATGCATGCTGTGCTGACTTCTGGAATGGACCTAAATGGTCAGCAGCCCAATGCCTTGCTCTGGAGAGTTCGAGGCCTGGTCATCACCCCTGGATGTGTTGGCAATACAGCCACTTATGTTGGGCCACATTTCTGTCCCAACAGGCTCTCAGAAGTCACAGTTGGGCCTGGAAGACAGAGTTACCAGTACAGAGACTGAGCTCGGCCAGATCAGGAGAGCTGGCTGCTTTATCACACTTCCCCACACCCCCTCTGGCTCTCTGACTCTCACCCCCACCTGGCTTGGCTTTTAGGAGTGGGGCAAGGCATTCATTTGCCTACCTTTCCTGGGGTCCTTCTCCTGCACCCATGATAAGGAGCTTGCCCATCAGCTGAGTGATTGTATTTTTTTACAGTTCCTAGCACAAACCTTCTCATTTATATGTAAAGCAGCCATTAGTCATAGCTCCGTTCCCACACACTGCCTGATGTACAATCACATTTTGCAGCGGATGAATCTTTCCACACAGCTGCTCTGCTATGAATAATCCGTCTCCAGGCCCATAAATCAGAAAAAAATCATGCACCTCGTTCGCCTGATCCTTACACAAAGTCATATATTTTACATGAGGACGAGCTAAATATTCATGAGTCTTAAAGGCTTTTTTCATAGGCACTTGTTGGGGTTGTTTTCTACTATTGGGGATACCAAGGTTGTATTTAGGAGAATAGGGATTTTTAGATAGAAAGAAGAGAAAGAAGAGAGGAAATGTGTGTACGTGTGTTTAAAAGAGAGGAAGGAGAGAGAGAGAGAGAAAGATTGATTTAGATTCCAAGCTTAGTCTAGGAGTCATATGGCACAAAGGATGCTTATGTGAGGTCTTAAAAACATGATAAATACTTGTTTACCTGGAGCTTCCACCCTGCTCAGAGCCATAAATATTGCCTTACAGAAATTCAAGGTCATTTCTTGAACCTTTGCCCTCTGACCTTTGGAGCAATGAATTTGGCCTTTCTCTGTGTAGGGAGGTGGCTAGGAGCCCCACCTGGATTTGATAAAAGCAGAATTTGGGATAGGTGGGGGAGATGGTGGTAATTAGCATATGCAAAGAAAACCACTTAGATGCTAACAAATCTTTCTATCTACACATAATTTAAGGCCTCTAGCAGCTTCCTGGTATTCCTTATATGCCCCATTCTTTTTTTTTTTTTTTTGAGACAGCGCCTCAAGCTGTCACGCTGGATAGAGTGCTGTAGCATCACAGCTCACAGCAACCTCCAATTCCTGGGGTCAAGCGAGTCTCTTACCTCCACCTCCCAAGTAGCTGGGATGACAGGCACCCGCCATTTTTTTTGGTTGCAGCCATCATTGTTGTTTGGCAGGCTTGGGCTGGATTTGAACCCGCCAGCTCAGGTGTACGTGGTTGGGGCCTTAGCCCGTTGAGCCACAGGCACTGAGCCTATATGCCCCATTCTTATTCCAGAGCACATTTGAGATGGCTTACCTTGTCCTCTGCTTTACCTCTCTCCCCTGTTCTGTCTCCTTCCACTCACCCTCTTAGCACCCCAAGGCCCTCATCACTGTACTCTCTTCTCTCTAGGCTTCTCCTCAGCTGGCCCATATGCTCTACCAAGGATACCATCCATGGACAGCTGCTCAAACTCTCTCCCAGGCCCCAAATGCAGAATGTGCCTCCCCAAGAAGCCTTCTTCTACTATATAGTGGAGAGAGAGTTACTTGTCTTGCTGTGCAAGCCCCACCCTCCTGCCTTCCCTAGCTAACTCACTCATCACACCAACCCCTCTGCTGGCAGGTGCTTTTTCATTTATTCTGGCATTTGCTCAGTATTTGTCTGTGTGTTCAGTGGTGCTGTCTGTCTAACTCATTAATGCCATGGTCTACAGTAGTGATGATGTGCCCTCACTTCCCTTGAAAGGGTAGAAAATTCTTCTTCCTAGACTTTATTGACAACGTGAGGAACATATTTCTAGGTAGATATTTCTTGGGTTAGCTTTAGATCTGGAAACATACGTGAGCCCTCAGACCCTTTTTGCCTTTGGTGGATAATGACAATGCCTTGGGTTTGAGTAGCTGTCCTCAGATGAAGAACAGTATTAAAACTGTACCAGCAGCACCTCAGTGGGTGACTTCTCCATTCAAAATCATTTCTCCTTTTAACAGATTGGCAAATAAAGGTACAATCTTGGTCAATTATTTTCTCAAAGTCAGATCAAGGGGTGATGACAGGAAGCCGCAATTACTGCTGAGCTGACTTTTGTGATTTTTATCACAGGGCATCAAACTTTTCCCACCAACTTCCAGGGCCAAAGGCCAAGGATCAAAACCTTTCCCCCATTTCTCTGTGTTCTGTGGGTTTACCTCTTGTTCTGCAGCCTCTTGCTCCTCCTGCCCTCAATCCACTTTTGCTAATATTCAGAAAGAATTAAGTCAAAGAACTGCCAGAGAGGAGGAAAAAGTCCAAACAATCACAGATGGCAGACTCGCAAATTTAATTTAAAATCATTCTTTATTATCCAAAATATTAAAATTAAAGCTATAATGCCCAAAGGAAAACACAGATTAAAACCCTCAATGTTTCACAGCCTCTTCCTCAGGGGGTCCCCAAAACACTGAGTGAAATGCTTTTGAAAAGAAAGCAGGAGTGCAGGAGCAAAGAGCCAGCTGTAGATCATTGAGCCAAACACTTGGTGACTGACCCAATCAGCTTCCCTTAAAGCCAAACACCAACTGTTTCATATGCAATTAATGATTGCCCTGGCAAATTAAAGTGCATCAAGTCATCACAGGCATCATTGAATGAGAAGACACACAGCAGTCACAGGTATCTCATCCCTGGCATCTACATAATGATATTACCAGGCTAATCTAGGCTCAGAGATTTAATTCTACAAAACACCATGCACTAAATATTTATATTCATAAAAGCGCTAAAAAAAAAAAATGCCCACATGCTACCTCCAGGCTTCTTATTTATCTAGAATAGTCTGCTAGTTCATTTGTTGGGGTCTGTGTTTGGGGGTGAAGGGCATGAGTCAAGTATCAGTAGAATCTCAGTGTTCCTGGCCCCTAACTTCACCTTTTAAAAGGTGACTCATTGCTAAATGAGCCCAAAAGAGGGCAAAATTCCCTTCCTTCTCTAGAGATGCCAAAGCAGAAAAGGAGGCCCATTCATATGTCAAGGTCAAAAAAAGGGATAGTAAGGGCTTGGTGCCCAACAAGCTAAGGTGCCAGCCACGTACACCTGAGCTGGTGGGTTCGAATCTAGCCTGGGCCTGCCAAACAACAATGAGACTGCAACCAAAAAATGGCCGGGTGTTGTGGCGGAAGCCTATAGTCCCAGCTACTTGGGAGGCAGAGGTAAGAGACTCGCTTGAGCCAGGAGCTGGAGGTTGCTGTGAGCTGTGATTCCACAGCACTCTACCCAGGGCGACAGCTTGAGGCTCTGTCTCAAAAAAAAAAAGGGATAGTAAGGATATGGTGACTGTCCTATGCCTATAGTCCTAGCTACAAGAGAAGTAGAGGTAGGAGGATTGCTTGAGTCTAGGGTCTCACTATGTTGCCAAATCCATCACAGGGCAACATAGTGAGACCCTATCTCAAAAAAAGTAAAAATAGGGTGGTGCCTGTGGCTCAGTGGGTAGGGCACCAGCCCCATATACAGGGTGGCGAGTTCAAACCTGGCCCCAGCCAAACTGCAACAAAAAAATAGCCGTGCGTTGTGGCAGGCCTATAGTCCCAGCTACTCCGGAGGCTGAGGCAAGATAATGGCCTAAGCCCAAGTGTTAGAGGTTGCTGTGTGCTGTGGCGTCAAAGTGAAACTCTGTCTCTAAAAAAAAAAAAAAAAATTAAAAATAAAGAATGAAAAGGGTTGTGGGGGGAGGAGAACTTCAGTTCCTCATTCTTTGGGACAGAAAAATCAAAGTCCAAAGAAGGACCTAAGATATCTTTTACAAATTCCAAATTCTCCTTTTTTTTTTTTTTTTTGAGACAGTGTCTTACTTGGTTGCCCTCAATAGACTGCTGTGGAGTCATAGTTCACAGCAACCTCAAACTCTTGGGCTCAAGTTATTCTCTTGCCTTAGCCTCCCAAGTTGCTGGGACTACAGGTGCCGGCTACAACACCTGGCTATTGTTAAAGACGGGGTCTTGCTCTTGCTCAGGCTAGTCTCAAACGTGTGAGCTCAGGCAATCTCACCCACCTGGGCCTCCCAGTGTGCTAGGATACAGGCGTGAGCCACAGAGCCCAGCCAAATTCCAAATTCCCAATTGCAAACATAGTTCTGATTTTGGATACTACTGTGCTTGGACTATAGAACTGAACAAAAGGGTCTCTCCAAACAATTATAAATAAACCTATGCAGATGGAAAGGAAATGTGTTTTCTTTGACCTTTTGGATTTGTCTTGGTTTCTTCTTCTGAAGCCTAATTCTGAGCTTATGGTTCTTACTCAAATAGCCTCATTTCAGTACACTGCTGGGTCTGAGCACCCCCACCATATACGGCACAAGTCCTAATCTGGCTTAGCCCAGCCCCTACCCTTATTGGGTTGCCAGGATCACTTCTGTGTCCATCCTGGAGACTGCTCTCCTCTTCCCACTGGTATCTCAAACCCAATTCTTTCAATCTAGCCCCCTCTGCCCTTTTTCTCTCCCTGGTAATAAATGCAGATGCTGGAGCCTGTCTGTTCCCTGTGCATACTATGACTTAGAACCTTCAGCAACTTTTCTGGGGCTCTGCATATTATAATCAACATGGGATAAGCTAATAAAAATTACATTGGTTACAATCCAAAAAGATTAACCAGCCTTAAGGGTTTTATGGCTATGCATCACACTTTTCAGTTTTCCTACAATTAAGCTAACAACAAATAATATCGACAAATAAACTGCCAGATCCACTAGCTGAAGCCCTGCCATGAGAAGGGAGGGCAGTTCTGCAAGTCTGTCCATTTCCTACTCATAAGGTCCAGCCTACAAGTTATAGCACGCTGGGTCACTGGCATTCAAGCCAATTGGGTGGCTGGCTGATGAGGAATGGTTGTTGATTGTGTTCCTAAATAAAGAATTTTAAGACCTGTAGCACAGTGGTTATGGCGCCAGCCACATACACCAAGGGCGGTGGGTTTGAACCTGGCCTGGGTCAGCTAAATAACTGCAACAAAAAAAATAGCCAAGTGTTGTGGCAGGCACCTGTAGTCCCAGCTGTTTGGGAGGCTGAGGCAAGAGAATCGCTTAAGCCTTAGAGTTTGAGGTTGCTATGAGCTATAATGTTATAGCACTTTATATGGAGAGCAACATAGTGAGACTCTGTCTCAAAAAAAAAAAAAGAATTTTAAAAAGATAACAATCTTCACTCCTGCCTTCCTGCCACCTGTGAAGAATTTTCCTAGTTTCTACCGATTTTTCAATTTCCTTCTAGAGATAATTCTATTTAAGGAGACCTGTATCTCAGACACAATTGTATCAACTTATTAATTAATTTGAAGTCACAAATCCAGGGCCTAAAATAAATTAGACCCAGCACTATCAAAATTCAGGGCAGACAAGACCAAGAATCTCAGCGGAAACCCTCTCCCACAGGCCTGCTGATAGAGGTCTATGGAGGCAAGAATTCTGCCTGGGCACTGGGCAGCACTGATGGAAGGCAGGACTGATGGAAGGAAGATTTTGTAGTAGGAAAAGGGTTTCTGGAGGCTGAAAGATGTTTTGAGCCCTGTCTGCAAGGGCCCAATTACTTCTCTAGGTTTTGGGGGGTTTTGTTTGTTTTTTTGAGACAGAGTCTCAAGCTGTTTCCCTGGGTAGAGTGCCATGGTGTCATAGCTCACAACAACACCTCCAAATCTTGGGCTCAAGCGATCCTCTTGCCTCAGCTTTTCTATTTTTAGTAGAGACAGGGTCTTGCTTTTGCTCAGTCTGATCTTGAACTCCTGAGCTCAAGCAATCCACCCACCTCAGCCTCCCAAAGTGCTAGGATTACAGGCATGAGCCACCATGCCCAGCCTCTCTAGTTATTTCTATTACTCAGTGTTAGAGAAGAAGCCAGTGAGAGGAAGGGCTGAGAGAGGACCACAAAGGCAACAACAAAAATTCATGATTGTCGCTATTAAAATGAACAAAATGTTGAGGGAAGGGGAGAGCAGAGAGAAAAAGAATAAGAGAGGGGTGGGGAAAGGAAGAGCAAAGAGAGGGAAGGAGTGAGGGGGGTGGGGTCTTGGTGTGTGCCACACCTTTTGGGGGCAAAACACGATTGTAAGAGGGAGTTTACCCAACAAATGCAATCAGTGTAACATGGTTTCTTATACCCTCAACGAATCCCCAACAATTAAAAAAAAAAATTCATGCCAGGCTCTGAGTTCTGTGACCAAAGCCAGGTGGGCCCCTTTTCCTTCTCACCCCTGTGGCCACACCTCTAGAGTGTGAGGGTTGGCTGCCCCTCACCTTTGAGCTCCCCCAAAGGCCAGTAACAGATCCCCAGCCCTCAATCTCTGCTTTGGGATAGCGTCAGCTTCATTTTGTACATGTGTGACTTTGTCCAGTTACAAATCCAATAAACTGTAGAGCAGGAAAAAAAAAAATTCATGATTGTCATGGTTCATTCAGAGTTACCTTGAGCCAGGCACTGTCATTAATTTATTTAATCCTCACAGTAATCTTACAAGATAGACACCCCCTTACTGTCTATCTCTATTTTACAGAAGAAACTAAGACTTGGAGAAGTTCGACTGAACCAGGAATTGAACATAGGTGGGATTTGGGGTTATTTTTTGGTTTGTTTGTTTGTTTTTGTTTTGTTTTGGGTTTTTTTTTTTTTGTAGAGCCAGAGTCTCACTTTATCACCCTCAGTAGAGTGCTGTGTTGTCACACACAGCTCACAGCAACCTCCAACTCCTGGGTTTAGGCGATTCTCTTGCCTCAGCCTCCCAAGTAGCTAGGACTACAGGCGCCCGCCACCACACCCAGCTATTTTTCTGTTTTGCAATTCGCTGAGGCTGGATTTGAACCCACCACCTTCGGATATGGGGCCGGCGCCCTACTCGATGAGCTACAGGTGCTGCCCTGTTTTTGTTTTTAACATAGTTTTGATACTAGAGCCTGTGCTCTTAACCACAAAACCAGTGAAAACTGCCAAATGATTTTAAGTATAAAAAGTGTCTTTCTAGGCTGGTTCAAGTACAGTGGTATTTACAACTAATTGATCACAATCGGTTACAGATTCCTTTGTTCCTTCTCTACTCCCACTGCTTCACATGACTGGCCCCCCCCAAAAAAAAGTAAGTATCTTTCTATAACAAGACCCAAATTCCGCATTAAACTAGAAACAGGACTTATGCTTACTTTGATACTACATTTAGTTTTAATTAAAATCAACACTTTTTGGTCCAGGTGAGTAGATCGCTTGAGGTCTGGAGTTCTAGACCAGCCTGAGCAAGAACAAGATGTCTCTACTAAATCCTGACAGGTGCCTGTAGTCCCATCTACTTGGGAGGCTGAGGCAAAAGGATCGTTTGAACCCCCAAATTTGCAGTTGCTCTGAACTGTAAAGCCACAGCACCACCCAGGGTGAAACTTTGTCTCAAAAAAAAAAAAAAAAAATAGTCCGAGTATGGGGCTCACGCCTGTAATCCCAGCCGTTGGGAGGCCAAGGCAGGTGAATTGCTTGAGCTCAGGAGTTCAAGACCAGCCTAAGTAAGCACGAGACCCTGTCTCTAAAAATTAGCTAGATGTTGCGGCAAGCACCTGTAGTCCCAGCTACATTGGGAGGCAAGAGAATTGCTTAAGCACAAGAGTTTGAGGTTGCTGTGCGCTGTGACATCACTGTGACATCACATTCTACAGAGGGTGACAAAATCACATGCGCCGAGGTTGTTCAGTTTCAAACTCAGCCCGGGGCCAGCTAAACAATGACAATTGCAACAAAAAAGAAAAAAATAGTGGGCTTTGTGGTGGGCACCTATAATCCCAGCTACTTATGAGGCTGAGGCAAGAGAATGGCTTAAGCCCAAGAGTTTGAGATTGCTGTGAGCTGTGACACCATAGCACTCTACCCAGGGCAACATAGTGGGACTCTGTCTAAAAAAAAAAAGAAATGTTTGAGTAGGATTTATTCCACCTACTCTTTTTTTTTTTGAGACAGAGCCTTAAGCTGTCACCCTGTGTAGAGTGCAGTAACATCACAGCTCACAGCAACCTCCAATTCCTGGGCTCAAGTGATTCTCCTGCCTCCGCCTCCCAAGTAGTTGAGACTACAGGCGCCCACCACAACACCCAGCTATTTTTTGGCTGCAGCCATCATTGTTGTTTGGCAGGCCCGGGCTGGATTCAAACCTGCTAGCTCAGGTGTATGTGGCTGGCGCCTTAGCTGCTTGGCCACAGGCGCCGAGCCTCGAGCTACTCTTTGAAAGCAACCCTCAGTCTGTCCTCAGTGGAGTTGTCCCTGAACTAAATCTATGGGAAGTCTCTAAGCTGCTTCCTTTCCCTTGTTTCTCAGTTATCAGTGGGAGAATTACAAAGGAGCTCTGTTGGGCAGCACCTGTGGTTCAAGAAGTAGGGCGCTGGCCCCATATACCAGAGGTGGCGGGTTCAAACCCAGCCCCAGCCAAAAAAACTGCAAAAAACCCCAAAAAACAAAGGAGTTCTGTTCAGGAGCTCAGAGATTTAGAATGAAGAGTCCCATTGGCAGTTTTAGCAGCCACATGGCGTTGTTTCTGAGGGAACACTGGCACAGACCCCCTGGTGTTAAAGGGAAGGTCAATACAGTATGCACCCCAAAGGGTTCAGGGTGCGTTATTCTGGTCCCCACATAGTACTGAGGAATTGAATACGAACGTTTTACCTGTTGTAACCCCAAGAAGACCTGAACATTCAGCAGGGGCTCCTGCTCAGCAGGGGCTCTGTAGTCTGGCTTCTCCTCCTGACCAGTCAGTGTGAGACCTTCGTGTTCCAGCCCTACTGGAAGGCCGAGGGTGCTCTTCCACTAGCCTCTTCTCTCTTTTCCCCTGTATCCCTATCCAGCCTCAGGCCTCTTTTATTCCTGTTTCCTCTGGTCTGACCCCTTCCGTAAAGCTCGACCTGAATCAGATTCCCTGACACTGAGATGGGCAGAGTATTTGCAGGTAAGTCCTCATAAGACAATAATTAATTATTTCTTTCTTTCTTTTTTTTTTTTTTTGAGACAGAGCCTCAAGCTGTCACCCTGGATAGAGTGCCGTGGCATCCCAGCTCACAGCAACCTCCAATTCCTGGGCTCAAGCGAGTCTCTTGCCTCCACCTCCCAAGTAGCTGGGACTACAGGCACCCGCCACAACGCCCGGCCATTTTTAGGTTGCATCATTGTTGTTTGGCGGGCCCGGGCTGGATTTGAACCCACCAGCTTAGGTGTACATGGCTGGCGCCTTAGCCCGCTGAGCCACAGGTGCCGAGCCATAATTAATTATTTCAAAAGCCCTGCTATACAGTCCTTACACATCTCCATGGCTTCTTCCTGTTAAATTCTTTATGTCTAGAGAAGGTGAATTCAACCAAACACAAACTCCTCTGCCACACTTTGATTCAAGCTAAGGGCGCAAGGCTGAATTCTGGTAAATTAATCTTTGTTGTACCCTCTCTGGGCTGAGTCCTCGACAGCATTCTCTGTCAGGTCCTTGTTGTCATGATCATCATCAACATCAACACAACCATCTAATGTTTGCTAAGTCCTTACCATGAGCAGGGGCCGGGCAAGCTACTTTACATGGATCATCTCCCTGGCCCAGCTAAATCTGGACTGCTAAGCCTGAACACACACTGCTCAGTCTCCAGGGCTCTACCGTGAAGGAAGCAGACCCTCAGCCAGCACTGGAACCTGCAGGGAGAACCCAGGGACAGGGCACAAAGTTTGGATAGGTTGTCCTCTGACAGTGGGGTATGTGTGGGGCTGTTCTCTGATAGAGACTGGTGGGTAGCATTCGGTCATGTGCCTATTTGAAAGGAGCTCGCTTAGGATAACGGAATTCTACACTCAGGAAAGTGTTGAGGTCAGAAATCAGTACAGAGCTTTATGACATGTACGACTGATATGTTTATGGCTCAAATGATATGATGCCTAACATTTTTTGTAGCAATATAATCTGGAGGAAGGGGAAGAAGTGGGTGGGGTACACATGAAACACAGGTGGTCATAAATCAATATTTTTGAAGCTGGATAATGAGTGAAATGAGGTTTATTGTATTATTCTCTTTACTTTTTATATGTTTGAAAGTTTAGGCTTGGCGCCTGTGGCTCAAGCAGCTAAGGCACCAACCACATACACCTGAGCTGGAGGGTTTGAATCCAGCCCAGGCCCACTAAACAACAAAGACAGCTGCAACAATAACAACAAAAAAAAATAGGCGGGTGTTGTGGCAGGCGCCTGTAGTCCCAGCTACTTGGGAGGTGGAGACAGGAGAATTGCTTGAGCCTAGGAGTTGGAGGTTGCTGTGAGCTGTGATGCCACAGCACTCTACCCAGGGTGACAGCTTGAGGCTCTGTCTCAAAAAAAAACAAAAAACAAGAAAAAAAGTTTATATAATTGAAAGTTAAAACACACATGAATATTCTTCTATGCTTTCACCCCTCTTTTCTTTGTGTATGTGTTTGTTTTTATTTTATTTTATTTATTATTATTATTATTTGAGACAGTCCCACGTTGTTGCACTCAGTAGAGTGCTATGGCATCATAGCTCACAGCAACCTCAAACTCTTGGGCTCAGGTGATTCTCTTGCTTCAGCTTTCCAAGTAGCTGGGACAATAGGCCCCCACCACAACACCAGCTATTTTTAAAGATGGGGTCTCACTTTGGCTCAGGCTGGTCTTGAACCTGTGAGCTCAGGCAATCCACCTGCTTCGGCCTCCCAGGATTACAAGCATGAGCCACCACAACTGGCCCCTCTGTGTGTTTTTAATTCTAGGTGTTTTTTTGGTTGTTTTGTTATTATTTCTGAATTAAGTTGCTTTTTATTTTCTTTTCATTTTTTTTTCTTTTGAGACAGAGTCTCACTCTATCACTCAGGCTAGAGTATAGAAGTGTCATAGCTCACAACAACCCCCAAATCTTGGGCTCAGGCAATCCTCTTGCCTCAGCTTCTCAAGTAGTTGAGACTATAGGCACCCACCACAAAGCCTGGCTGGTTTCTCTATTCGTAGTAGAGATTTGGCTCGTGCTCAGCCTGGTCTTGAACTCCTGCGCTCAAGCAATCAACCCATCTCAGCCTCCCAAAGTGCCAAGATGACAAGTGTGAATCACTGCCCCTTGGCTTAAGTTGCTTACCAAAAGAAAAAGCAGCCTGTTTTAGCTGTGGCAGGAATGAACCAAATCAAATCATTTTTATTTTCATTTGGGTAAGTAAGAAAAAGGCAGTCATGGGTTCCTAGGATCCAGATGTAGTGATAGGAAAAGGGACAATCTTAGGAGAATCCCAAGAAGACAAATATTCTGGGATGGGAAACACACCTCTTTGGACCATTGTCCTGGCTTCCTCCTTCTCATTTCTGCCTCTTCTCAGAGTTGTTCCTCTCAAAAAGTGTTTCTTGGTGCCTGAAGATTGCGTTTAAATAAAAGAATAATCTCTGACATTAAAGTCCTGCCCTTCTGCTACTTCCTGACCCAGTCTGTTCCCAGTCCTCGTGAGGCTGACAGCCTGGCTATTCTGATTTCTCTGTTTGCCTATAGCTAATGTGCCTGTCATGGTAACTCCTTCCACTGAAAGTCCCCATGGAACTTTTCCTGGTCCCTGTTTTGGGGGCCTCCCTGAATGACCCACCCTGTCTTATAGGTCTGTTCAGCTTCCAGGTCTTATCCATTCCTAAACTGGACCCAGGCTCAAATCTTCCTTGTGTCTTTCCAGATATACTCTCCATCTTTTCCCAACTCTCTCTGGACCTTCAGAGACAAACCAAAAAGGACATATCAAGGGCCTCTATTTATATTTAGCCAAGAAGATATAGAAGAGGAATTGAGGGGCGGCGCCTGTGGCTCAGTGAGTAGGTTGCTGGTACCATATACTGAGGGTGGTGGGTTCAAACCTGGCCCTGGCCAAACTGCAACGAAAAAATAGCTGGGCATTGTGGCAGGCACCTCAGCTACTGGGGAGGCTGAGGCAAGAGAATTGCCTAAGCCCAAGAGTTGGAGGTTGCTGTGAGCTGTGTGACACCACGGTAGAGTGCCATAAAGTGAGACTCTGTCTCTACAAATAAGTAAATAAATGAAAAGGAATTGAGGCAGGAGGATGCTGGTGTGTAATTCTTTCAGATCCCTTTCTGCTGTGGAAGTGCTACATCCCTTGTAGACAGCCATAGCTATTGTCAAGTGGCCCCGTACCCATAACTACCTTCTCAGGGTCTTGGTAACAATTCCTTTCAGGCCTACGGGTGGTGTGACTCCCTGCTGCTGCTAGCCCAGGGGTGCACTATTTCTTGTTGATCCCCCTAAATTCTGCCCACACCAAAGCTATTATTATTATTATTATTATTGGAGATAGAGTCTCACTATGTCACCCTTGGTAGAGTGCCATGGCATCACAGCTTACAGCAACCTCTTGAACCCACCACCCTCCATATCTGGGGCTGGCGCCCTACTCACTGAGCCACAGGTGCTGCCCTTCAAATACAAAGTTAATTAAACTCTTCTCAAATTAAAGAAGCTTATATGCACCAGGACTTTGACGGTTATAGGCCCAAAGTATAGCTGAGAGAACCCTGGTTAGTGTATATTTTTTATGTTAATTTTATGTTATTTCCTCTACAAACAGCTCTCTACAAATAGCTTCTGGAAGGCAGGACTCATCTCTTACCTATCTGCCGAGTGATAGACACATAGTGAGTGTTTAATATTCATTGTTAGAACTAATCCTGGCCTTGATCACATCTTCCTTTTTTTTTTTTTTTTTGAGACAGAGCCTCAAGCTGTCACCCTGGATAGAGGGCTGTGGCATCACAGCTCACAGCAACCTCCAATTCCTGGGCTCAAGTGAGTCTCTTGCCTCCACCTCCCAAGTAGCTGGTACTACAGGCGCCTGCCACAACGCCCGGCCATTTTTTGGTTGCAGCCACCACTGTTGTTTGGTGGGCCTGGGCTGGATTCGAACCCGCCAGCTCAGGTGTACGTGGCTGGTGCCTTAGCCCGTTGAGCCACAGGCACCGAGCCCACATCTTCCTTAAATGGTATTTTTGGGAGGGATTGGGCATCAAATGAAAAAATAGCTTCAGATGATGTAAATGTGTGGGAAATTATAGCAGCTAGATGAAAGAGTCCGCCAACTTGAATGAGTGGAGGAGTCTGCACAAAGGCCAGTTAAAGAAAAATCCTATTCAAACTTTAACTTAAATATATAAAGTAAAGTATGGTAAGTACTATTGGTCAAACAGTGTCTAACAAATCCAAGGACAGAAGTTGTGGGCAAAATAGCTCTGTTAGCACAAAATTGGTTAATCTCCCAAACTGGGAAAAAGATGTAGCAAATATATAAAATGTGTGTGATTTTTTTTTTTTTTTTTCTGGAGACAAGACCCTAAAGCTCTCACCCTGGGTAGAGTGCCATGGCATCACAGCTCATAGCAACCGCCAACTTCTGGGCTCAAGTG
The DNA here is from genome assembly GCA_963573935.1 of Arctocebus calabarensis. NCBI lineage: Eukaryota > Metazoa > Chordata > Mammalia > Primates > Lorisidae > Arctocebus > Arctocebus calabarensis. The sequence goes on along the minus strand of CAUYON010173576.1, from coordinate 723 downwards.
ATTCTCCTGCCTCTGCCTCCTAAGTAGCTGGGACTACAGGCACCTACCACAACGCCTAGCTATTTTTTGGTTGCAGCTGTCATTGTTGTTTGGCAGGCCTAGACTGGATTCGAACCTGCCAGTTCAGGTGTATGTGGCTGGCGCCTTAGATGCTCGAGCCACAGGCACCGAGCCTAAAATGTGTTTTATAATCAAGGTAAATATTCTTTTTCTTAGTTTAGGCAAGGGTCTCTGCTTTGGATACTACTGTTAATAAATAAGAGACACTGTCACTGCATTTCAGCTCTGTAGTTAGATCCTATAAGAGAATCCTGTGATATTGCAAAAGTGTTGCAAAGTGCTCCCAAGGCTAGGTTGTACAAGGTATTATGGCTTCTGCCTTACTCAGTTGGATTGCTTGCTCTGAGGGAATTTAGCCACCATTTTGTAAGGACTCTTAAGCACCCCTAAGGAGAAGCCCACATCACAAGAAACAGAAGCCTTCTGCCAAAAATTGCCAGCCATGTGAGTGAACCATTTTGAAATCTGATCATCTGGCCAAGTTAAGTCTAAGATAACTACATCTCTAGCCAACTGACTGCAGTCTTATAAGAATTTAGGGGCTCGGCGCCTGTGGCTCAATGGGCTAAGGCACCAGCCACGTACACCTGAGCTGGTGGGTTCGAATCCAGCCCCCGGATCCGCCAAACAACAATGACGGCTGCAACCAGAAAATGGCCGGGC
>CAUYON010173572.1:0-10238 GCA_963573935.1 Arctocebus calabarensis | reverse complement strand
TGTAGAGTGCTGTAGCGTCACAGCTCACAGCAACCTCAAACTCTTGGGTTTAAGCGATTCTCTTGTCTCAGTCTCCCACGCAGCCGGGACTATAGGCCCCCATGACAACGCCTGGCTATTTTTTTTGTTGTAGTTGTCATTATTGTTTACCTGTGTCAGATTTGAACCCACCAGCCTGGGTGTATGTGGCTGGCGCCCTACCCACTGAGCTTTGGGCAGTGCCACTAAATGATATTGTTTTTTTTTCTTTTTTTTTGTAGAGACGGAGTCTCACTTTATTGTCCCCAGTAGAGTGCTGTGGCATCACACAGCTCACAGCAACCTTCAACTCCTGGGCTTAGGCGATTCTCTTGCCTCAACCTCCCCAGTAGCTGGGACTACAGGTGCCTGCCACAATGCCCAGCTATTTTTCTTGTTTTGCAGTTCTGCCGAGGCTGGGTCTGAACCTGCCATCTTCGGTATATGGGGCTGGTGCCCTATTTGATGAGCCCCGGGCGCCGCCCACTAAATGATATTATAATGTGACTTTGCAATATGCATTAAAGATAGACAGATACCTACATGCTCAATAGGAACTGCTTCAGTAAATAATCTGCCTAGGGCTGGGTATGGTGGCTCACACCTGTAATCCCAATTCTGAGGGATTGCATGAGGCCAGGAAATCAAGACCAGCCTGGGTAACATAGTGAGACCCCTTCTCTACAAAAAGTTTTTTTTTTTTTTTTTTGAGACAGAGTCTCACTATGTCGCCTGGGTAGAGTGCTGTAGCATCACAGCTCATAGCAACCTCAAACTCTTCGGCTTAAGTGATTCTCTTGCCTCAGCCTCCCAAGTAGCTAGGACTATAGGCACCGACCACAACACCGGGCTATTTTTTGGTTGTAGTTGTCATTGTTGTTTGCCAGGTCCAGGCTGGATTCATGAGCCTTTTTTGTTGTTGCAGTTTTGGCTAGGGCCAGGTTCAAACGTGCCATCCTCGGTATACAGGGCGGTGCCCTACCCACTGAGCCAAAGGCACCTGAACCTGCCACCTCTGGCATATGGGGGCCAGCGCCCTACTTCTTTGAGCCACAGGAGACACCTTTGGCTTTTTTTTTTTGAGACAGAGCCTCAAGCTGTCCCCTGTGTAGAATGCTGTGGCATCACAGCTCACAGCAACCTCTAACTTCTGGGTTCAAGCGATTCCCCTGCTTCTGGCTCCCAAGTAGCTGGGACTACAGGTGCCCACCACAATGCCTGGCTATTTTTTGGTTGCAGCCATCATTGTTGTTTGGCGGGCTGGGGCTGGATTCGAACCCACCAGCTCAGGTGTACGTGGCTGGCGCCTTAGCCCGTTGAGCCACAGGCGCCGATCCTTCTTCTTCTTCTTCTTCTTCTTTTTTTTTTTAATTAATTAATTTTTTTTTTTTTTTGTAGAGACAGAGTCTTACTTTGTTGCCCTCAGTAGAGTGCTGTGGCGTCACAGCTCACAACAACATCCGACGCCTGGGCCCAGGTGATTCTCATGCCTTAGCCACCACGTCCAGCTATATTTTTGTTGCAGTTCAGCCAAGGCTGGGTTTGAACCCACCACCCTCAGTATATGGGGTCGGCACTGCCTCAATGAGCCTTTCTTTTGAGACCGATCTCATTTTGTTGCACTGGGTGAGTAGCATGGCATCACAGCTCACAGCAACCTCAAACTCTTAGGCTCACGCGATTCTCTTGCTTAGCCTCCCAAATAGCTGGGACTATTGGCACCTGCCACAATGCCGGACTATTTTAAGTTGCAGTTGTCATTGTTGTTTAGCTGGTCTGGGCTGGGTTGGAACCCTCCAACTTCTGGTGCCATAACCACTATACCATGGGTGCCAAGCCACACCCAGCTATTTTTAGAGACGAGGTCTCACTCTGGCTCAGGCTGGTCTTGAACCTGTGAGCTCAGGCAATCCACCTGCCTCGGCCTCCCAGAGTGCTAGGATTATAGGCATGAGCCACTGCACCTGGTCCCTGTACAAAAAAGTTTTTTAAAAATTAGCTGGGTGTAGTGGTACACACTTGTAATTCCAGCTACTCGGGAGTTTGAGGGACTAGGATCGCTTGAGTTCAGGATTTCAAAGCTACATTGAGCTAGTGATTTCACCACTACACTCCAGCTTGGGTGACAGAGTGAGACCCTGTCTCTAAAATAATAATAATAATACAAATAATCTACCTGCATTTTTCCTACTTTAGTGCAAGTCCAACTCCTATACCTGAGACCTTCTTTTGTTTTTTTTTTTGTATTGAGAAATCTCAGTTTACTGGTCATTACATGGATAACATGTTACTTTATGGACAGATCCTGGCACAAAGGCAGAAGCCAGTGAGCACTAGAAATTATTGTCAAAGGCAGTCCCACCTCCTGTCCATAACTCACCTCAACCAGCCTGTCATGGGCTGAATGTTTCCCCTGAAAATTAAAGCCCCAAGATCCAGAACCTCAGCTTGGGACTGTGTGAATAGTGTCTTCAAAGGGGTAATTAAGGCAAAATGAAGCTTTTTTTTCCAGTTTTTTTTTTTTGGCCAGAAGCCAGGTTTGAACCCCCCACCTCTGGTATACGGAGCTGGCACCCTACTCCTTTGAGCCACAGGTGCTGCCTGCAAAATGAAGCTATTAGGATGTGTCCTACCCAATCTGACTGGTGTCCCTGTAAGAAAAGGAGGTTAGGGTGGCTCCTGTGGTTCAAAGGAATAAGGCGCTGGCCCCATATGCCAGAGGTGGCGGGTTCAAACCCAGCCCCAGCCAAAAACTGCAAAAATAAAAAAAAAAAAGAAGAAAAGGAGGTTAGGACAGAGGCACACACAGGTGGGGAAACAGAGAGAAAATGTCATCTGCAAGCCGAGAAGAAAGACCTCAGGGCCGGTGCCCGCTGCTCAGTGGGCAGGGTACCAGCCACATACACCAAGGCTGGCGGGTTTGAACCCGGTCTAGGCCAGCTAAAAAAACAATGACAACTGCAACAACAACAACAGAAAAATAGCCAGACATTGTGGCGGGTGCCTATAGTCCCAGCTACTTGGGAAGCTGAGGCAAGAGAATCTTTGGAGCCCTAGAGTTTGAGGTTGCTGTGAGCTATGACGCCATAGCACTCTACCCAGGGCAACAGCTTGAGAGAATCTATCTCAAAAAAAAAAAAGAAAGAAAGAAAGAAAAGAGAAAGAAAGGCAGCAGGAGGAGCCAACTCCTGCTGACACCTTGCCCTTGACCTTCCAGCCTCCAGGGAGGCTGTGGTACTTGGTTATGGCAGCCTGAGATGAGTCACATGCTTGCTCAGCCCAGAATTTCCCCAAACTACTCAGGCAGTGAAGTTTCCGTGTTTGTTTTCAGAGGCAGACCCGGTGCTGCCGTGGGGGTACAATGCTGAACCACTTGCCTGCGCAGAAGTTTCCATCCAGATGGCGATATGGGGAAAGTCACCCCAGAGCAGGCCACTTGGTCCTTTCCCTGAGTTCTCCAGCTCTGCCTGGGGATGGAGGCCCCTTCCCCTCCACTCTGAAGGTGCACGCCGCACTGTGGCAGCGGGAGAAGCCCACCCTCCTGGAAAGAAGACACAGGGGACGCCGCCTGACCTGCCTTGGCCCTGGCACCTCTCAGGCCAGCCTGGGCTTTGCTCCCTTGGCTAACCTGACTTCCTTCCTTGTGAAGTTAATTCGTTGTAGTTTATGATGATGCAGCCCACAGGGTCCTGACGAATAGTCTCCGCACAGTCCCATCCTGCCTTTTAGCCGCTCCTGGTGGACACTGCCCAGCGGGCCCTGGACAGCATTTTCCTCCCGCCATAGAAGATCTTCAGGAATGCTCCGGCACAGGGGGTGTGCTCTGTCGCCCCAGCCCCTGGACAAGTCCACAAGCAGAGTGACTACCTTGCTGTGCACTGTCTACCGACCCAACCAAACCACATCTGCCTGGGGTGGTGACAGCTGCTCTGCTTTCCACTAAGAGCCTGAGGTTCCAGCGGTGCCTGTGGCTCAGTGAGTAGGGCGCCAGCCCCATATACCAAGAGTGGGGAGTTCAAATCCAGCCCCAGCCACACTGCAACTAAAAACTAGCCGGGGCGTTGTGGTGGGCGCCTGTAGTCCCAGCTACTCGGGAGGCAGAGGCAAGAGAATCGCCTAAGTCCAAGAGCTGGAGGTTGCTGGGAGCTGTGACACTATGACACTCTACCGAGGGCGATAAAGGGAGACTCTGTCTCTTAAAAAAAAAAAAAAAGGCTCTGCACCTGTGGCTCAGCGGGCTAAGGCACCAGCCATGTACACCTGAGCTGGCGGGTTCGAATCCAGCCTGGGCCCGCCAAACAACAACAGCTGCAACCAAAAATGGCCGGGCGTTGTGGCTGGTGCCTGTAGTCCCAGCTACTTGGGTAGCAGAGGCAAGAGACTCGCTTGAGTCCAGGAATTGGAGGTTGCTGTGAGCTGTGATGCCCCGGCACTCTACCCAGGGTGACAGCTTGAGGCTCTGTCTCAAAAAAAAGGGCCTGAGGTTCCCACTCTGGCTGCTTTTGCCCTGGTTGTGGAGGAACTTGTCACTCGGGTGCATGTGTCTCGAACTCCTTGAGGCGCAGGCCTGTGTCATAAGCATCTCTGTAGTCTCAGCACTTGCCGAGGCGCACAGCTCGCTTCTGCATCTAACACCTAACCTGTGGGGGCTCTTATGTCCCACGGCTGCCAGGAGCCCTCTGGTGCTCGCAAAAATGCCAAAATGCCGGCGATAGTCCAGTACCAAGTCTTTTTTTTTTGATTGCAGCCGTCATTGTTGTTTGGCAGGCCTGCGCTGGATTCGAACACGCCAACTCAGGTGTACGTGGCTGGTGCCTTAGCCCGTTGAGCCACAGGCGCCGAGCCTGTTTTCCCATGTTAAGAGCAAGACCTAGTAAGCACTTTGTTGAGAATCTGCTGCTAGATGCTCTGGGACCCAGTTTCCTTTATCTACTCTACAAGAGAAGATTCATGCCCAGTTCCTCTGTCTGAACTGAGGTCTCCGCCAGTCAAACCTCCCCGCCCAGCCCAGAGCTGGATTCCCTGGAGCCCTGAATCTCCTTCTCGCAGGCCCCTTGCTTTGCCTTCCTGCCTCATCTTTCTGCCTTTCTCATTCGTCTCCAGATGAGAGGACATTGGTGGTTCTTGCCCCACGAGGACATTCACAGGCGCTGTGGGCAGGGAGGTCATTCTTCCCTTTCTCAGCACAAGGCAGTCAGTGTGCTCTACCAAGCAGAGGAAAAATGCAAATGGTGCTCTGGGTGTGGTGAGTGCTGGGGGGCCCCAAGGGCTGGCCTGCATTCTTTCTTGGGGTGGCCTTTGCTTTTTCCTTTCAGCAAGCTGGGCCTGAAATACGAAGATTACTTCGTCCTCGTAACAGGCCAGTACACGGGCACCACAACAAATTGGGCAATGAATGGACATCACATCCATTCAAAGACTGTTTAAGACTAATCAGTACACTAGAAAACTTGAAATGCCCTGAACACTTACGGATCAGAAATGAAAGAAAGTTTCATCGAAAAGTCCCCAAACTTCAAAAACAATTCTATTTCCATTCAAAGACTGTTTAAGACTAATCAGTACACTAGAAAACTTGAAATGCCCTGAACACTTACGGATCAGAAATGAAAGAAAGTTTCATCGAAAAGTCCCCAGACTTCAGATAAAAATCTACATGACTAATAATAATGAGTTGTGCGCCTGTGGTCCCAGCTACTCGGGAGGCTGAGGCAGGAGAATCGCCTAAGCCCAGGAGTTGGAGGTTGCTGTGAGCTGTGTGAAGCCACGGCACTCTACCGAGGGCAACAAGTGAGACTCTGTCTCTATGAAAAAAAAAATAATAATAAATAATGAGTTGTGAAGCTGAAACTCTCCTGAACTTTACTTTTTGTATTTGTATTTTTATTTATTTTTCTTTTTGCAGTTTTTGGCCGGGGCTGGGTTTGAACCCACTACCTCTGGTTTATGGGGCCGACGCCCCATTCCTTTGAACCACAGGTGCCGCCCTTTTTTTTATTTTTTGAGACACAGTCTCACTTTGTTGCCCTCGGTAGAGTGAGGTGGCGTCACAGCTCACAGCAACCTCCAACTCCTGGGCTCAAGTGAGTCTCCTGCCTCCACCTCCCAAGTAGCTGGGACTACAGGCGCCCCCCACAACACCTGGCTATTTTTTGGTTGCAGTTGACATTGTTGTTTGGCAGCCCCGGGCTGGATTCGAACCCGCCTGCTCAGGTGTACGTGGCTGGTGCCTTAGCCACTTGAGCCACAGGTGCTGAGCCAGTCAGCTTCTTAAAATTTGTAAAGGGTTGTTCTAAGCAAATTTCTGTTTCTAAACAAATATTCACGTTAGTACCTAATTTGGATTTTGGAATTTTATTTTTTCTTTCCTTAAAGAGGATCTCCAATATCAAATAAGCTTCTGACCCAATACAACTGGATCTGGCCCAATCTCTTGAATTGCTTTCTCAGAATGATTTTCAGCAAGTCCCAGCCTTTACTCCCACGCCCTGTCCTGAGGCTGTAAGCACAGTTCAGCTCCGCCTGGAGAATCCAACCCCTGTCAGTGGCTGAACGCAGGTGTGCCCCCAGGAGTCCCAAGGAGCAATCACAATGGCTAATTTTCCTGCAATGTGGGCATCTTACACCCCTGAAAATAAGATGTGATCAATCGTCAGAGCCTTTCTAGGGGTGCACCAGCTGCCTCTTCCTTCTTATGCTACAGAAAACACTGCCTTTCCTCGAGGGGAAAACAGGAACCTAATTAAGAAAAATGTTGAACACTACCAGGCAGCTTAAATGCCTTTCCCAGAACTGGTAAGAACAGATTTAGTTTTCTCCCCCTGAAAGTAGAGCAAACCACTTATAATGACTTCTCTGGGGCAGCATATGATGTTATCATACTTCTTGGGATTCATTTGTAGCAAAAATTTCATTTGACTGGCTCAGCGCCCATAGTACAGTGGTTATGGCGCCAGCCAGATGCACTGAAGCTGGCAGGTTAGAGCCCAGCCCAGGCCAGCTAAACAACGACAACTGCAACAAATGGCAAGCGTCTATAGTCCCAGCTACTTGGGAGGCTGAGGCAAGAGAATCGCTTAAGCCCAAGAGTTTGAGGTCGCTGTAAGCTGTGAAGCCACAGTACTCTACCGAGGGTGACATAGTAAGACTCTGTCTCAAAAAAAAAAAAAAAAGAAAAGAAAACTTTCATTTGGTTTTCAGACAAATAAGCAAATATTCCATGCTCTCAACTTCTGTGGATCCCAACTTGTACCAAATTCCCCCCCCTTTTTTTAACCCCAGATCCACATAATACCAAAATTTCAATAAAATTATTGAATCATTAAAAGAGCGTTTCTGAGGGCGGTGCCTGTATCTCAGTGGGTAGGGTGTTGGCCCCATATACTGAGGGTGGCGGGTTTGAAACGGGCCCTGGACAAGTTGCAACAAAAAAATAGCTGGGCGTTGTGGTGGGCAACTGTAGTCTCAGCTATTTGGGAGGCAGAGGCAAGAGAATCGCTTGAGCCCAAGAGTTTGAGGTTGCTGTGAGCTGTGACATCGTAGCACTCTACCCAGGGTGACAGCTTGAGACTGAAAAAAAGAAAAAGAAATTCTGATATCAATAGTTGTACCATTTGGGAATTTCCTTTAAAAAGTCAATTAAATGATACACTTGAAATGGATAAATTTTTATAACTTTTTTTTGTGTGTGGTTTTTGGCTGGGGCTGGGTTTGAACCTGCCACCTCCGGCATATGGGGCTGCGCCTTATTTCTTTGAGCCACAGGTGCCCCCTATAATATATTCTTTATTTCTTTATATATATATATATATATATTTTTTTTTTATATATATTTTTTGAGACAGAGCCTCAAGCTCTCACCCTGGTAGAGTGCCATGGCATCACAGCTCACAGCAACCTCCAATTCCTGGGCTCAAGCGAGTCTCCTGCCTCTGCCTCCCAAGTAGCTAGGACTACAGGCGCCCGCCACAACGCCCAGCTATATTTTACTTGCAGCTGTTGTTGTTGTTTGGCGGGCCCAGGCTGGATTCAAATCCGCCAGCTCAGGTGTAGTGGCTGGTGCCTTAGCCTGTTGAGCCACAGGCGCGGAGCCATATTCTTTATTTTTATTTCTTTATTTTTTTTGAGATAGAGTCTCACTATGTTGCTCTCAGTAGAGTGCTGTAGTGTCAAGGCTTACAGCGACCTCGGACTCTTAGGCTTAAGAGATTCTCTTGCCTCAGCCTCCCAAGTAGCTGGGACTACAGGCGCCCACTACAAGGCTCGGCTATTATTATTATTATTTATTTATTTTTTTGTAGAGACGGAGTCTTACTTATCGCCCTCGGTAGAGTGCTGTGGTGCCACACTGCGCACAGCAACCTTCAACTCCTGCCTCGGCCTCCCGAGTAGCTGGGACTACAGGTGTGCGCCAGAACACCCAGCCATTTTTTTGTTGCAGTTTGGCCGGGGCTAAGTTTGAACTCGGCCACCCTCGGTATATGGGGCTGGCGCCCTACCCCCTGAGCCACAGGCACCGCCCTATTCTTCTTATTATTTTTGTCATCTTTGTTTAGCAGGCCGGGGTCGGGTTCGAACCCACCAGCCCTGGTGTATGTGGCTGGTGCCCTAGCAATGGGCGCTGAGCTGATAACATATTTTTTAAATCTGAAATGGTTAATAAGTCTTTCAATTTAGGCATTAGAAGCATGAGAGCAAAAAAAAAAAAAATAGGTATATAATTCATTCATATTTTACAAAACGTAAATTTATTTGTCAAAATAGAAACTTAAAACAAACAAAAAAAAGAACTTCTAGCCTTTACACAAGAGTAATCTTAGCTTGCAAAACCCTTATCAGTTATGCTATCTCAGCTCCGTCGCATTCTCAGCATTCCTGAAACCTTTGAAGCCCTTAACATTCAACTGTAGGATTGTGACTGACGGGGAGTCTTCGGGAAACTTGCCCTTTCCCCCTAGGTTGGTTGGCTGAAAAGATCAACTCACAGTTATGGTAGATTAATAAGAGAAAGGTTTATTTCCAAATACCATGAGCCTGAGAGGAACCACAAGAATGATTTCCCAAAGGCTCGGTGACAGTCAGTGGCTTTTAAAGATGTCTTCTAGAAGGCGGGGGGGGGGGGGGAACGTAGTGGGGGGGAGGAGCAACAAATTATACGTGTAGCAAGTGGTTGCTGGGGGGGGGGGATGGGTAGATGGAGGGACACAGATTGATTAGTAAATTAACCTGAGAGACAGGCATTGTGCTTCAAATGACCTTAGGGCCAGGTCGATTAGCATGTGATAAGGAGTTCAGAAGTCCCCTTTCTGATTCTAAATCAGGTTACTCAGGTTTTATAGAGGCTGGTAATTTCTAATCAAAAATGGGTTTTTCTGGGGTGGTGCCTGTGGCTCAAAGGAGTAGGGCGCTGGCCCCATATTGCAGAGGTAGCGGGTTCAAACTCAGCACTGGCCAAAAACTGCAACGACAACAAAAAAAAATGGCCTTTTCACTGAAAATATTCTTTATACCAAGGAATCGTAGTTTGGGGTGAAATTTCCTTAACTCCTTCATGACTTTGCCCTGAGGGGCTTGGAATAATCCATCAGTTGTTCATTCAGGAAGAACCCAACACATAAAGAGTGCTGATCACAGACAGGCCACTTTAGGGCTGGGGAGGCTGGACTTGTCTTTGTCTAGAGCAAACAAAACCGTCTTTTATGGCTTGGAGAACCACGTGACACTTCGAATTCTTGAATTTTAAAAATGTACCAAAAAAGTAATAATTCTCTGTTCCATATATCTCTACTGCTACCGCAGTTTGCTCTAACAACTTACATCTAGGAATATAAACTGTATTCTGGTGATTCTCTACTATTAGGCAAAAGTTTCCATTTTTAAGGGGTCTGACCTCTTTAGTTGAGTGGTTAGTGTTCTTCTAAGTCAGAGTGTTCCTGCTAATAATTTAATTATTATTAATAAAATATTAATTAATACTAATTAATATCTCTATTAATATTCCAGATTGAGTATGCTGCCATTGGTTATGTGGTTCCTAACAATAATTCATTTCTGTAGCTAGAATCAGCAGTACCAAATAGTACAAAGTGTTCTTTCCCAGGGAAATATCAGCATGGATTTGTTTATTGAAAGGAGCTACTTACCACCTTAGAAATTCTAGTCCTCTGAAGTGGAACTAAGACAAATGCATTTTACTGGGGGGGGGGGGGGGGGGGGGGCAA
>CAUYON010173569.1:0-17352 GCA_963573935.1 Arctocebus calabarensis | reverse complement strand
GTTCAACCAAGTGCCAAGTCCAAAAGAAACCCAAACGGCTTACAGGCAAGGCCCTTCCAGCCTGCAGTCCCACTGCTGCCCCACCCACAGCCACCGACAGGATCAGACCGAATGAACAGACGCAACCACTTGCCTAATCTCCACTGCTTTAGCCTTCCTCAGGGTGTCCAGAAGACTCACGCTATCTCCCTGTGTCCCCAAAGGGAAGTTTCTGGGCAGATGCTGCCTGGCAGAGATGCCTGAAGTCCTCTCTCCCCAGTCTCACCATGCCCAGCCGCAAGGAAGCTGTTACTCATCCGCCATCTTGCTCCACCTCCCTACATTTATCTTCTAAGGTAAGATGAGATTCTTGTATGCAGGAGATATCTGGCCTGAGTTTTTGTATCCAGTCAGCCAATCTATGCCTCTTTAGAGGACAATTTAAACAATTCACATTAATGGAAAACAATGATAGATCTTTAGAAAGTCCAGTGTACATTTTTAATCCTTTCATCATTGTGGAAGCTGAAATTGATAAAAAAGTTTCTGGGTGAGTTTTCTTTTGTGGTGGAGGATTACGCTGGTCATTTTGGAGGATAGGTCTGAGAATATCCTGGAGAACTGGTTATTGTAAATTTAGTTATAGTAAATTTATTCAACATGTGGATGTCATTAAAGTATTTAATTAATCTATCATAAATGAAACTCACTTTATCTGGGTACAGGATCCTGGGTTGAAAGTTCTTTTGTTTTGGGAGATTAAAAATCGATGACCATTCTTTTGTAGTTTGAGAGGTTTGATCAGAGAGATCTGCAGTTATTCCAATATTCTTCCCCTTGTCGATAATGGATTTCTTACGTCTGGCTACTTTCACAATTTTCTCCTTCATATGAACTTTAGTGAAGTTAATTATGATGTGCCTGGGGGATGTCTTATTCAGGTTGAGTCATGCAGAGGTTCTGAAACTGTCTATAATCTGCATTTCAGAGTCTCCTGGCATGTCTGGAAAGTTCTCTTTCATAATCTCATAAAGAGACTCTGTGCCTTGTGATGCCACTTCATCATTTTCAGGTATGCCTATAAGGTGAATATTGGTTTTCTTTAAGTTATCCCAGAGCTGTCTGAGAATATGATCCGTTTTTGCCTTCCATTTCTCTTCTTTGGAAAATTGGGAGCATTCGAAAGCTTTGCCTTCCATGTCAGAAATCATTTCTTCTGCTTCTTCCATTCTGTTACTGAGGGATTCCACTATATTTCTCAGATTTTGATGGCTGCAACTTCTTGACTCAATGTGTCAAAATCTTTGGTCATTTTGTCTTTAAATTCATTCAATTCTTGGACATCTTTTGGGTCATCTTTTAGATTACTGCTTAAATTCTAATTCCTTCTTTTCCTCCACTCCGCTGTTCTTATTTGCTATCTAGACTCTGAATTTGATTTCTGACATCTCAGCCATTTGCTTATGGAAAGGATCTTGTGCTGTATCTACCTTGTCATTCCTTAGGGGAGTTGATCTACTCTGATTATTCATATTGCCAGAGTTTTTCTGTTGATTCCACCTCATGATTATTTTTCAATGTTGCCTATGACCGTCCTCAGAGTTGGAGAGGTGTCTCTCCCAGAACAGACCCCGGTAGGATCACTCTGTTGTTGCTGGATCTTTGTAGGGAGTGACTCTGTGTAGCTCCTCTGGGATGACCCCACCCAGGGAGTTCTGGCTGTGGGAGCAGCTCCGGAGTGTAGCACACCCAGATTAAGCAGTGGGGCATGGGATGGGGCACCCAGTGTCCTTTGCAAAGGGAGCCCGCGCCTCCAGCAGTCTCTGGCTGGGATGAGGGCTCCAAAAAGAGGGCACAGGTTGCGCAGCCTCCTGAGTCCCTGGCCAGACAGGTAGGGCCGGTGCAGAGGCAGAGAGGGTAGGGGAGGAGCCGGGTTGTGTGGTTCCCAGAGTTCCTGGCCCGGGGAGGCAGGCAGAGGCCTGGCAGATTCCTGGTGGAGTCCCTGGATGGTGGGTGGCAGGTGGAGGCCCAGCATGGGGGTCCCGGGGGAGTTCTTGGCCACTGCTGGTTGGCAGGCCAAGGCCTGGAAGGGTGACAATCGGAGCTGCATGGGGGTCCTGGCAGAGTAGAGTTCCTGACTGCTGTGGGCAGAGGGCCTGGGGCATGGTTCAGAGCCGGGCAGGGGTCCTGGCAGGCAGCGGCAGAGGCCAGGCCAGGTATAGATCGGCACCGGGCAGGAGTCCCAGCGGACTTCCTGGCTGCTGCTGGCAGCAGGCCAAGGCCCTGCAGGGTCAATCAAGGCCACACGGAGGTCCCAGCAGACGTCCCAGCAGAGTGGAATTCCTGGTCGCTGTGGGCTGTGGGCTGGGGCACAGATAGGAGCTGTGTGCTTGGTCCCATCATAGTTCCTGACCTGGGAGATGGCAGGGGCTCAGTGGGGCCCCTGAGTCACTTACCTGACTGGCCACCTGTTCTGACAGATAGGGAGGGTGGGCGCTACTCAAGTCTTCCTCCCTCAGTTTCAGCAGAGGTCAGGCTTCTGGTGCATCAGGTAAGAGGGGAAGGGTGTCCTGGAAGTTCAGAATGGTGGAAAACTTTAGTTCAGTTTTTCTGCCTGAAGCTTGGTTTCTTGAAGTCGCAGCTTGCTTCATAGGTGACCTGCAGTTATCTCTTCTCTCTCGGCTGGGTTTCCAGTCTTCAGCTCAATTGGGCAGTTTCTGGAGATTATCTTTCCTTTTGGACAAGAGCCTCTGTAGGAAGCTGCTTCCAGTCGGCCATCTTGCCCCTCCCCTGAGAAAATGTATTTTTCAAGTTCTTATAAGTTTTATAAGGCTCTATAGCCATTGGTTTTCTTATCTGTAAAATGAGAAGGTTGGTCTAAACCAGTTATTTAAAGGAGAGACAAGAGAGGGACCAGGCTAAGCCAAGCAGTATTTGTTTTTTGTTTTAATAGAATAGCCATAAACAGCATGACTTTCCAAATTATTTTTTGTTTTGTTTTGTTTCTTCGAGACAGAGTCTTACTCTGTGCCCAGGTAGAGTTCCTTGGCATCACAGCTCATAGCAACCTCAAACTCTTAGGTTCAAATGATTCTCTTACCTCAGCCTCCCAAGGACCTGGGACTACAGATGTCTGCCACAATGCCCAGTTAGTTTTTCCATTTTATCCCTCTTGCTTGGGCTGGTCTTGAACTCCTGAGCTCAGGCAATCCACCCACTTTGGCCACTCAGAATGCAGATAATAGGTGTGAGCCACCACACCTGGCTTACTTTCCAAATTTTGATTCAGGCTATGCCCCTAGCCCCACACTCCCACCAAAAGCAAGAATTTCTACTATGGAAATTTGTGTTCTCTCCTTGAAAGGGGGCAAATTACCAGAAACATGATTTATAATTTTTAAGCTCACTTCCAGCAATGAGCCTTCATGATTCTTTAGCTATGACTAGAAAATTCTTTGATATTCATTTGTTTTCCTTCACTGGTGTTCTCTGTTTCTGGAAAACAATCACTATTTACTCCTTGCTGGCTAGAAATGAAGCTCAAGATCTACATTAATCTGTAGTTCACTATACTAATGTCACGATTTCCTCAGCTTAATATATACATATGTGTGCATATATATATGCAAGTCATTACAAAAGTTTTGAGATACAGAAAAAATCAAGAAATGTAAAATCCATATGGATGGAAACAATTAAAGCCCTTTCAGCAATACCAACAAGCTGAGCAAGTTGAAATTTGCACAGGTGAATCATAAAGGCCAATGTCAACTATGTTTATTTGAAGTGAAATAATGGACCATAACAGTTTTTCTCAAAACTTTCATAGTGACATACACACACACATATAGAAATTATATATATAATTCTGCGTATGTGTGTGTATATATATATATATAAAAGAAATTTTTAAAGATCCTCTTGAAACCTATTAAAAGATATGTGTCTAAAGAAGTCCTATTAGACCTATGAGAAGATATGTGTAAAAGATGAGGTCGCCCTATAAGGTACATTTTCTGAATTAAAGAAGCTGCCAGAGTAGGGCCTGACTTGGTGGTCAGCTGTCAGAGTGAAATTTGATTTAGTGGTAATAAGAAAGTGTGTCAGCCTAAATTCTTCATCAGGAATCTGAAAATTTTTCCATACAATGACTTTGAGGTCAGTTAAAACAGACAATTGCAGGCAGAGAAAGACTGTGTTTGAAATAAATGAAGAAAACATCCTACAGACTCTAGGAAAAGAAAAATATTTTTCATACCTCTGACCAGCCTTTCTCTAGCAGTTCTTGCCTTCAAGAGGTTTCATCAGGGTGGGCTGATGGAGATGTCTTTGTCTCTGGATTTAGTGACTTCTTTTCACAGCTCTGAAGCCCAGTCACTCCCATTTACAAAATCTCTCATATCCTTTTGAATTATACTTGATCTCTTTTTATCTAATTAATTACATCTCAGGAACCAAGAAGTAATTACATTAAGAACTTGGAGGCATGCCTTCAGGAATGTCACCATAGCTTTCTGTTTGTTTGCTTTAAAGCAAACCAGCACTCTGGAACTTGCTTCAGATGAGCAATTTTGTGCACTCAGTCAGATATAATGCAGCCATTCTACTCCTAGTTGTTAGAATAGAAAATAAGGTGAAGGACATAGAGGAACATGGCTCTCTTGTATGCTCTTTCTCCTTTCTATTCTACATTTATATAGTAATTTTAGGCATCTGGGGAGAGTTTAATGTGATGACTATTGTCAGATGTTTACTTGTTTACTTGAGGATCAAGTGGGATGAAAATCAGAAAAAAGTCAGAACATTCCAAGGACTAGCACGTTTCAAAGTACAGAAGAATAATACTGATCTTAGGAGGAACTTTTTTCATTGTCTTCCTTTTTAAAAAACTTTGTCATTCTAATCAGTTTCAAAGACTATTTGCTGAAGGGTTCAACAGTATAACTAGGCTGAGATTTCTCCCTCAGTAGGCTACTCTCCTAGGCCTCTGTAAACATTGTGCCACATACCGGCCTTTTCCAAACAGAAGAAGGAGGCTGTGCTCTCATAAAAACTGTAAATACATTTAAGAAATTCTCTGAAGCTCCTAAGCCACCTGAATACCTAGGCAAGGCCTCTCATCACATTAACAATAATTTAAGTAAGGAGCAGATGGGTAGGGGAAAAAAGCCAGAGGGTGTAAATTCAGCATACAAAAAGGAAAGGTAAGGGGTGATGAAATGGAAATAGGGTGATCAATGGGACATAAAATTTAAAAAGTAATAGTTTATCCCTAGGGTAGAAGACAAGAAACAACAAAAATAAGTACTAAATTGCCAAAACAGTAAAATAAGAGAGTTGAACAAAAAAATGCTCATTTCAGCAGAAGTGTGATTTGAAGATGCAGGGGATTTTGGAATTTAGCATTTAGATGTGATTTATTGAAATAAAAGTAAATTTATGTTGCCTGATTTCCTAAAAGTTACTCACTGATAATGGGCCATTAATGGCTAAGAACCTGCAGCTATCCAGATATATGAAAAGCAGACTTTATGTCTGTTACTTTCTTTCTGCAAGAAAGCTGGTTTATAGTATCAGAGTTCCCCAAAACCCTCAGCTCCAAGGTTCCATCAATAATGAAATGAGCACCTGATTTTCATAGAAACTGTGGAGAGAAACTTACCTTCTTCGAGTAGTACCTACATGTGCTTTATCAGTGTGTCCACAAACTAAAGACAAATTCATATGATGCATACTGACAAATTATAAACACGATCTGTTCTAAAAGTCTGCATAGAGATGGGAACACAGGCACAAATCACAAATGAGCATAGACACTCAGGTTTCTCCCTCCACAAAAGCTGACCTGTACACGTGCCAAGGCAAAATATCACAAGACAACTCTATTGCCCTAGAAATAACAAGAACAACTGAAATTAAAATAGAAGTCAATGACTATGTGTATGTGCACTGTCATTATTTGGAATGTTAGTGTCTGAAGAAAAGCAAGTTTAATTAGAAGATGAGCTGATAAACGGATGAGCAACGGAGATTCTTAAGGGAACACAATAAGAACTAGGAAGGCTGGTAACTTAGTTTTGAAAAAACTTAAGCACATCTGTGTCCAGGAAATATACAAATGAACAAATGGATGATTTGCTGGAATAAGATTCTGAAGAATTTGGTAATAGGAAGGGGCATAATCTTCTATAAAGACACAAATTTATTCTATAATATCTTTCAGAATCATAGGACAAAATTAGCTAATACAGAAAAGGCGCATCTACCTTATACAGATGTGACTAAAGAAAAAAATACCATAAAATACCAGGAAAGATGGTAAAAAGCAAATTTCAAAGTTGGGCAGTTCTACCAAAAAAGGAAAAAGAAGATATGGTATTTGTCAATAGCAACAGCTCTACTGAAATTCAATAGTAGGACTTGAGCTGTAAGACAAACTTGATAAAAATTAAATTAATAGCAATTATTTATTGAACACTTCCTATGTCCCAGGCAGCATATGTGACTTACCTTATTTACTCTTCATAACAATCCTGTTAGCTAAGTACTTTTATCATTCTCACTACACAGACAGTAAAACTGAAGCTGAGAAAAGTTAAGTAATTTTCCCAAAGTCACCCACCTAGTAAATGATAGAACTGTGACTTAAAAACACATCTGTCTGACTCTCCAGGAGGTCCTAATCAATACAGCACTAACATGCATGTGACTAGTCAAGAAAAAAGAGTTTGAAGTTTTCTTCCTTAGAAAAGACAAAAGAGAATTCATTACCTTCTATTGTAAGCAAATAACAAACCAACTTGCTGTTAGAAAGTTAAACACCATTTACATTAGTCTGAATGAGAAGTAAATTTTTAGTTTCTTCAAATAGTGAATTAATTTCATTTTTCCTTGGTTTAACACAAAAGGGAATTTGATTGTGAAACCTCTCTCCCCAGGCTCAGGAGATCACTGGACAGTCACAGATCCATAAGAATCAGCCTACGGAGTCCACCAACATTACGTGTTATTCCAACAATTAAAATTCAAAGCAGACTTTTAGGGCTATTGAGATAAAGTAAAACAAGATTTGTCACAATATTATTCTTTTTGATATCAAACCAAATTATCAAAAACTAATTTAAGCTAAATTTAAATCACAGCATATCTAATTCCTGTCTATATGTTTCTCTTATTTTTATTTTTATTATGTTTCTCTGAGACATAGCATAAATACACATTCTCATTTTAAACCTGTTGTTAACCTTTTCCATTGTCCCCCAAGTCCTCATCCCTTCTCAACATGTCTATCTTCAGTAAAACACAAATAGTTCAGCTCAATCACGCAAAAGATAAACCTTAAATAAACCGGACAGAGTGGCATTAAGATTCTAATTTACAGCAGCAGTCATCTTCACAGTAATGGAATAAATAAAGCATGAACAATTGAATTAAATGACAATTTCTGATTTGAAGTTTGGTTTTCCTGTTTTGACACAGTAAAAAAATGTAGGCTAGCATCCTTAAGAAAAATCTTCCTTAGAAGAAATGTGTGTTTATTTTTTAATCTATCACTATCTGATATATCAGCTATAATGCACCCATATCTACCTGACATTAATACATATTTATATGTTATATATTGTATATTATATGTAATGCATTATAAACATATTAGAGATTAGTTCAAACAGTTGATACTGTTTAAAAATATTTCATCTGCCTAAGCACAGTGACTAATGCCTATAATCCCAGCATTTCTGGAATTTGAGGTGGAACGGTCACTTGAGGCCAGGACTTAGAGACTAGCCTGGGCAACATAGCAAGACCTCATCTCTATAAAAAATAAAAAAATTAACTAGGCATGCTGGTATGCTCCTGTAGGCCCAGCTACTCAGGAGGCAGAAGGATAGCTTAAGCCCAGGAGTTTTAGGTTATAATGACCTATGATGATGCCACTGCACTCCAGCCTAGGTGACAGAGTGGGATCCCATCCCTAATGGAAAAAAAATTAAAAAAAAACTTTATCAGTTGGATTTAAAATGTATTTGGCAACCTCCCAGTATAAAATAATTCAGTAATTTTCTTTTTCATACCTTTGACTGTTATAAGAAATAAACTTCTATGGGTGATAAGAGCATGCAAGAGATGGGAAGGGGAAAAGATAAAGCAAGCCAGTAATACATTTTAAAAATAAGATCAATCAATAAATATGTTGGCTGGGCACAATGACTCAGGCCTATAATCTCAGCACTTTGGGAGACCAAGGCAGGAAGATTGCTTAAGGCCAGGAGTTTGAGACCAGCCTAAGCAATATAGCAAGACCCCTCCTCTATAAATAAATGAAAGAATGAATAAAACAAAAATCTTCAGAATAAAAAGTAAATAATAAAATTAAATGTAAAAATAATAGTAAGTATATGTTGGGTTTCTTCAATGTAGCAACTAAGAAATCTAGTAGACTGCCGTATATGGGAACAGAAAAACTACTGTTTCAGCAGCATGTTATGAGATTCCTAAAAGGTAGTGAATTGTAGATCCTTTGACACATATACTCTGTGTTGTGTAATGTATGAACACAGCACACTTAGCTCTTTTTATACCTTAGTGTTTTAATGCAAAAGCTTATTTTCTCTATAGCTTTAAACACTACCTAGGACCTGGCTTCTGTGAACCTTTTCACATTCCTATTCAGAACTCTGAGAAAAGCTGTCATTTCTCATTCTATTTATATTAGACTACCTAGTCTCCAGGCACTACAGTAAAAGGAGTATCTAAGGTTACATCATCATTTATTCATATGATTTTCATCTTGGACAGTTGCATAAAAACCAATCAAATTAGGAAAACAATGGGATCATATAGCATAATTTATAAAATGAAATTTATGATGCAAACAAAACAGAGAAGATTCTGCTACATGTTAAGAGTTTTAGACTCTTATCATCTAATAAGCATCTTTGCAAAACAATCTACACAAAGTTTAGTCTTAAAAATAAACCTATTTCTGAGGTGGAAAAGAAAGGGAGAAAGCTAAATTCCAAAGGAAATTTTTAAAAAGTTACAATACTAAGATTTTTATATGAAATTCAACCCTGTTCTCCCTAAGAAACCCTAATCAAACAATAGAGAGGAAAACTCTAAATAATAACTTTCTCCTATTCAACACTAGAAAACATCTCTGCTACATTTTATTTCTTGAGGAAAGAGATTCTGTTTGGTGTTTTTCTTTTCATGAAAAAGAAAAACTATTTAATTATAAGTTTATGGTTACATTTGGGGAACAAAGTATGAATAAAGAAAGAAAAACATCATCAAGAAGCCAGTTATTGCTAGGTGTATAAAGATGGAATAGTCTAACAATACCAGGTGACTCAATGCTGTAACAAAACAGTAATTTAAATCAAGCTGTCAAAATATTTCAAAAGAGAACAAATTTTATGATTTTTAAAGTTTATCATTAAAATGAAATATGATCATAACTATTAACAATATGCTTTAAAATACAATATTCTAAACATTGCTATTGTTGATAACCACCACGGTTTCTCAGGAAACATTCTTGACGGAGCAATCCTGATTCACATACAGAGACAGCTTTTCTTCTTCAAGCCTTAACCTTATCATATGCCATTGTTTTCAAGTCAATGTTTATGAAAGCAATAGAGATTATCATGTTTTAGGCATGACCTTGTCTGTATCTGCAATTGTCAGTAAAGAATCTTCCTTTTCACTTTCTCTCCATCCTTCATTTCCCAGTTAGACAATATGTTTCCATCACTGTACAGTTTGGCCACAATGCATCTTATATGCTAAATCTGAAAACGTGTC
The DNA here is from genome assembly GCA_963573935.1 of Arctocebus calabarensis. Classification (NCBI taxonomy): domain Eukaryota; kingdom Metazoa; phylum Chordata; class Mammalia; order Primates; family Lorisidae; genus Arctocebus; species Arctocebus calabarensis. The sequence goes on along the minus strand of CAUYON010173569.1, from coordinate 7,563 downwards.
TTTCAGGGTAATATGAATTATTAGACATCTGAAGATCAAAACAGAGATAAGGATTTATTAGGCCAAGTCACACAGGACTTGTATATCATGGGCTACAGGACAGGGCTTATTAAATGATTTTACTGGTCACATAACTGAATATAAAAAGGGAAACGTTTCACTGACTGTGGTCAAATATGATTGTTGCTGTAGTAGATTAACGGCCCCAGAAGTATCCTTAATTTGGTCAGTATCTAAATGTCATTCCATATGATTTTGTTCTTCATGGGCAATGTCTCAGAAGTGTTAGATGTGTGAAAATCTATTCTGAACTGAGATATGAATTTTAGTTTGCTTTCACCTTTTGAATGGATAAGCCCTTTGACATGAAAATCTTATCTCTCTTCCTTATCAACAAGGCAGTAAAAGAATTCAGATTCACAGATCGAACATGGAAATATAGACAGTGTTTTCAATGTTATATAAAATATGAAATTATTTAGGAAGTAGATCTTAAGTGCCTGAATCACCCAAATTTAACTTTCCTGCTTGCCATCTACCAAGGGATGGAGAAAAGAAAGACATGGAAGTTGAGCTCAAATTACTCTAGTAGTGCTTGTTAATATATCTGGTGATGATCTTATGTAGGGAAAGACAGGAATAAGTAAGAATAGATTTGATGATTCTGTGTAACTTCTGTTTCTGTAGTTCTAGCCCCTTAGTATTACTTTCCAAATAGCCAAGGACTTACAGTTCTCAAAAGAGTGATCCTTTATAACTTCTGGAAATAATGATGATGAGAAATAATTGTTCAATAAATAAATTAAAAATATATGCTTACATTTATCCCATTGTATATCTTTTACATTTGATGTTATATACATTAAAATGCAATGGGACATATCCCTAAATGATAAAACATTGTGGCTATATCTGGGTGATAGGAGAAGTCATTTTTAATTTTACCTCTATACTTTCAGCATTTTCCATTGTTCTGCAACAAGAAAGAAATGACTGTATATTCGGGAAAAAGAAAGGCCATTCCCCCACTGCTACATCTGCTTCAAAAAGAAGAGTGAGGAGGAAGAGAAAAGAGAAAAACAGTAAAAAAAAGTATGCTTTATTCTCTGCCATTTTTCACTCCCTCTCATTTCTGCTTCTCTCAGCATGACCTATTAATGTTTCTGAGGCTTGAGTGTGATCCCATCCCCCATCACTGCCCAGTGTATGCCTCTAGTTCTCTCCAAGCCTTGGTTTTCCTTTCTACAGAATGAAGGCAATAGGCCAGGTGCAGTGTTTTACACCTGTAATCCTAGTACTCCAGGAGGCCAAGGAGGGAGTATAGCATGAGGTCAGGAGTCCAAGATCAGCCTGAGCAAGAATGAGACTCCATTTCTACAAAAAAATAGAAAAATTAGCTGGGCATGGTGGTGCTCACTTGTAGTTCCAGCTTCTGGGTGGTGCTCACTTGTAGTTCCAGCTTCTTGGGAGGCTGAGACAGGATGATTGTTTCAGGCCAGAAGTTAGGTTGCAACAAGCTATGATTTCACCACTGCACTCCTGCCAAGGGACAGAGTAAGACTCTGTCTCAAAAAAAAAAAAAAAAAAAAAAAAACTAGAATGAAAGTAGTGATAGTACTTGCCTTATAAGGAGTTGAAAAGAGTATAATGCATGTGAAGCTCTTAGCACAGGGTCTGGCTGCATGTTTTTCACCAGTCTTAACTTCCTACCCGATCATGGAAATCTTAAGACTTATAAAATACTTTACATCTTAAAATAAGCTTTAACAAACTGTAAGCAATTTATTTTTTAAACTGAAAAGAAAAGGCAGAGCTGGAATGCAAGCTTGAACCTACCACACCCAAAGTCTAATAACCAAACACCACTTTTGGGTCACTCACTTGTGTACTGGAACCACCTTCTGTAGGCTCCAAATGTTAAGGTTCAGAAACTTAACCATCTGTTAAACATACCTATTATTTAAAGTTAAGTTAAATAATGAGATAATCTATAATAAAAATATGTTAAAAACAATGAATATATGAAGCTCATCACATCCTCATTCTTTAACTATTATCTATACTCTTTATTTGTTGCTGTTGTATTCTGTAGAATAGAAATGCTATATAACAGAATGTCACTCTGTGTTTCTTTCCAATTTCATTTTCTGTAAAATGATATTAGTAGGTTGGAATTGGCAAGTCTACAAATTAAGAGCTGATGCTATTTTGTTGACCTGAGAGTAATGGAGAACATGCAAGCTAACTTAAAGAGTACTGTGCTGCATAGACATTACAAATAACACACTAGAAATTAGAGGACATGTTCTCTCACTATTAAAAACTATTATGCAATAGCATTTATCAATTGTAAACATTCAAATGGCTATGAATGTAAGAGTTTGACAAAATCAACTAAAGCATTATGTGAGAGATTCTACTGGCTATCTGGAATTTACAATAAAAAGTAATGATTATATGCAGTATAAGTTATATTCTGCACATCCTTTCTAAGAGTAAAACTCATAATAACCACACCTATGCCTGCATGCACATGCACACACACATACATTTTCCCTAGAAAGCCGTTTGATCAACATTTACCAGCACATCACTAAATTGACCATTATTCTAAAGAAGAATCTAGAAGCTCTCAGGTAGCACCTTAAATTCATCTATAAAGCACTAAAGTTGGCAAACAAAAGGTTTTAGCTTCAGTTGAGTCTACCCAATTAGATTATTACATTTAAATACACTGTACTGCGCCTGTAATCCTACACTCTGGGAGGCCAAGGAGGGGGATTGCCCTGAGCTCACAGGTTTGAGACCATCCTGAACCAGAGCGAGACCTCATCTCCAAAAAATAGCTGGGTGTTGTGGCAGGTGCCTGCAGTCTAGGCTACTAGGGAGGCAGAGGCAAGAGAATCACTTGAACCCAAGAGTTGGAAGTTGCTGTGAGCTGTGATGATGTCACAGCACTTTACTGAGGGTGACAAAGTGAAACTCTGGCTCAAAAAATATATATACATATATACTTTACTGGATATTCTGATTCTGCATGATAATGAAATAAATTCACAGCTTCAAGTTCTGCCATTATTAGAGAAATTTTACTATATAAAAATGCAACTTAGGAAAAGACAAAATAGCTTTCTATAATTCATGAAAACACAGGAGATACAAAGATAAGGAAGACAGGGCCCCTCCTTGCCTCCAAGATGCTGTGGCATGATGGGGGAGAGATCCCATGAGTGCCCCTGTCCCCAGCCCTGATTAATGGTACCAGTCTCATTTGCTTCAAAGCAAACAAGAGAAAGGAAGAAGTCCCAGGGACGAGGAGAAATCTGCAAAGAATGGCATAATAGTTGAGAAGAAAGATTCTAGAATCAAACTCCCTCACTCACCAACTGTATCAACTTGGGCAAGTTAATTAGCCTGTCTAAGCCTTTGTTTCTTTGTCAGCAAAAAAGAAAGATAATAACTCCTGATGGCATTGTAGTGAGAGTCAAATCAGACAACATTCGTTAGGTACTTAGTCCAATGCCTGGTACTTCAAAAGTACTCAACAAATGTTACCTGCTGCTGTAATTGTTGTTGTTAGGCTTGAGTGCTAAAAAGTTGTCTTTCTGTGGCAGGGAAGGGTACAAGAATTGTATACGGAGTGTCCTGAGCAAAGAGGAAAATAAGCAAAAAACAGCAAACATGCAGGGGGCCAGTTAGCCATTCTGAGGCACTAGAACATTCCTACGGGCACAACTACAAACAAGATGGAAAACTACACCAGGTATCTTCTAGAAAGTCTCCAATACACTCTCATCCTTATTCTTTGCTGAAGAAAACAAAAGAAAATTGTGTTTTTAGGATAATTTTATCCTTTTTCTCCTGACAGGTACTGTGAATTGTGCCTCTGATATATTGTGAAAAGCCTATAAGGGAGTGATAAATCAGGCAATATTACATATATTTATCAGTACCTTAATTGTTGTTAAATGCTAACAACACCTAAAATTGATCTGCACCAAGATTTACCACTCTGACAAAAATCTACCTGGAAAAGAGCACATGGTAATTAAGAAGAACGGCCATGCATCCGCAGCAATGCAAGTGTATGAACAAGATTTAAACTCCTCCCTGAGGGAATACCTGGGTGATGTTTATTCTGTAGATGAACAATGTGATTATAACAAGGGAAAAGATTGATGAGATTTTTTACTGTGGGAATTAGATTTAGGCAGCAATCTCAGATAATAAAAGGAAGCAGAACTGAGTTGTTCAGCACTGGTCAAAAATTCCTTGCAAGGGGAAACACTCATCTTCAGTGACCCAAAAATATGAATTGCAAGTCAAGGAAACACATTAGGCAGCTACAAACTGGCCTATAAAAACTAAATTTAACAAAAAAATTTCTAAACTAACCACAACTGAATCAAACCAAATTAGACAGAAAAGGTAGACCGAGAACCATATTCTAACCAAAAATAAGGAAGGACATTTTTCTCTTTTGGGGATCTTTTGTATCTCCAGGATATTATTTGAATCTAACAAGTTAATTTTATAATCTCTCTGATCGAGGAAGGAAGGAACCATCTAGCCTCCCTCAGGAAGCACACAAACTAAAAGCAAGGCAATATTCAACTTCCAGAGCCTTGATATTAAACTGAAGACATGTCACCTGGGGTCTCCACCCTAGACATCCTGCGTCAGAATCTGCATGTTTAACAAGATGCCCAGGTGATTAACTTAAGCAAAGATTTTTTTCAACCGGGTGTGCTGTGAACCTTTTTTTTTTATTGTAACTCTTCTTTTGATCAACATAATATAGATGTGTCGTGGAAGTTTAACTATAGGTTCAAGTACGCTACGAAATAAAAGATTGAAAAACCCTGCTTTAAAGCATAATAAACAATGCTCTAGATCAGGCGTCCTCAAACTTTTTAAACAGGGGGCCAATTCACTGTCCCTCAGACCATTGGAGGGCCGGACTATAGTTTAAAAAAGAAAACTATGAACAAATTCCTATGGAAACTGCACATATCTTATTTTGAAGTAAAAAACAAAACAGGACAACACCACCACATGTGGCCCGCGGGCCGTAGTTTGAGGACACCTGTGTCTAGATAGACATTCATTCATTCATTCATTTCATTTGTTCAATAAATAAACTATCAAGATCAGTAATGTCCAAGATAGTAAGTAGCCCTTAGTCACATGTGGCTATTAAATTTCATTGGAATTCTACCAAATCTTTAAGGAGGAACTAGTACCTATATTAATCAACCTCTTCCAAATTATAGAAAAAGAAGGAATACTACCCAACACATTCTATTAAAAAAACATCACCTTGATCCCTAAACCAGGAAAAGACCCAAGAAGAAAAAAAAATTATAGACCAATATCACTAATGAATAGTGATGCAAAAATATTCAACAAGATCCTAGCAAACAGAATCCAGCAACACATCAAACAAATTATACACCATGACCAAGTGGGTTTTATCCCAGGGTCTCTAGGCTGGTTCAATATACATAAATCTATAAATATAATTCAGCACATAAATAAATTCTAAAACAAAGACCATATGATTCTCTCAATTAATGCAAAAAAGCTTTTGATAATATCCAGTATCCCTTCATGATCAGAACACTTAAGAAAATGTGTATAGAAGGGACATTTCTTAAACTGACAGAGGCCATCTACAGAAAACCTACAGCCAATATCATACTGAATGGAGGTAAATTGAAAACATTTACACTCAAATCAGGAACCAGGCAAGGTTACCCATTGTCTCCTCTGCTCTTTAACATTGTAATGGAAGTTTTAGCCACTGCAATTAGGGAAGAAAAGGCAATTGAGGGTATCCACATAGGGTCAGAAGATATAAAACTTTCATTCTGCACAGATGATATGATTGTATATCTGGAAAATACCAGGGATTCTACTATAATACTCTTAGAAGTGATCAAGGAATACAACAGTGTCTCAGGCTACAAAATCAACACTCATAAATCTGTAGCCTTTATATATACCAATAGCCAAGCTGAAAAAATAGTCAAGGACTCTATTCCATTTATAGCAGTGCCAAAGAAGATGAAATATTTGGGAGTTTACCTGACAAAGGATGTGAAAGATCTCTATAAAGAGAACTATGACACTCTAAGAAAAGAAATAGCTGAAGATATTAACAAATAGAAAACATACCATGCTCAGGAGTGGGAAGAATCAACATTGTCAAAATGTCTATACTATCCAAAGCAATATACAATTTTAATGCCATCCCTATTAAAGATTCATTGTCATATTTCAAAGATCTCAAAAAAATAATACATCTTTTTATATGGAATCATAAAAAAAACCTCAAAAAGCCAAGATACTACTCAGAAATAAAAACAAAACAGGAGGAGTTACACTACCAGAGCTCAGACTATACTATAAATCAATAGTGATCAAAACAGCATGGTACTGGCACAGAAACAGAGAGATAGAAGTACGGAACAGATTAGAGAACCAAGAGATGAACCCAGCTACTTACTCTTATTTGATCTTTGACAAGCCAATTAAAAACATTCAATGGGGAAAAGATTCCCTATTTAACAAACGGTGCTGGGTGAACTGGCTGGTGACCTGTAGAAGACTGAACCTGGAACAACACCTTTCACCATGAACTAAGATAGACTCTCACTGGATTAAAGATTTAAACTTAAGACATGAAACTATAAAAATATTAGAAGAAAGTGCAAGGAAAACTCTTGAAAGAATACGCCTGGGCAAATAATTTATGAGGAGGACTACCCGGGCAATTGAAGCAGCATCAAAAATACACTACCAGGACCTGTTCAAGTTTCTGCACAGCCAAGAACACAGTTAGTAAAGCAGTAGACAGCCAACAGAATGGGAGAAAATATTTGCAAGTTATGTCTCTGATAAAGGTTTAATAACCAGAATCCACAGAGAACTCAAATGTATTGGCAAGAAAAGAACAAGTGATCCCATCTCAGGGTGGGCAAGGGACCTGAAGAGAAACTTCTCTGAAGAAGACAGGTGCACAGCCTCCAGATGCATGAAAAAATGGTCATCATCCTTAATCATCAGAGAAATGCAAATCAAAACTACTTTGAGATATCATCTAACTCCAGTAAGATTAACCCACATCACAAATCCCAAAACCAGAGATATTGGCGTGGATGTGGAGAAAAGAAAACACTTCTACATTGCTGGTGGGAATGCAAACTAATGCAGTCCTTTTGGAAAGATGTTTAGAGAATACTTAGAGATCAAAAAATAGAATTGTCATTTGATCCCTTCATTCCTCTAGTAGGTATATATCCAGAAGACCAAAAATCACATTATAACAAAGATATCTGTATCAGAATGTTTATTGCAGCCCAATTCATAATGGAAAAAGCCCAAGTGCCCATCGATCCATGAATGGATTAATAAACTGTGGTATATGTACACCATGAAATATTATGCAGCCTTAAAGAAAGATGGAGACTTTACCTCTTTCATGTTTACATAGATGGAGCTGAAACATATTCTTAGCAAAGTATCTCAAGAATGGAAGAAAAAGTATCCAATGGACTCAGC
>CAUYON010173568.1:0-21134 GCA_963573935.1 Arctocebus calabarensis | reverse complement strand
TTCTACACAAGCATGAAATGTTCTAGAGTTTGCTTTCCTTACACATTTAAAAACAAACCTAAGAATTTGGGTTTTCCCTTTCCTTTCACTTACCTATTTCATCTTTACCACCTTCCCAACAGAGTCACACATGCCTCTTTTGCCATATTTTTTTGTTTTAGTAAGATTTCTTTTTATATATTTCTTTGATGTAAGAAGTGGAATAAAAATATTTCTTTCACATTTGCCCCAGGGAACAGGCAATAAACCCATTTTTGCAAAGTAGTGTAATAACTGAGCTGTGAAGAGTATGATTTCACTCCGGAGACATCATTAATTTTTAGCCTACTTGTTTTAGTAAAAGTAAACTGTAGAAGACAGGTTTTGAATCCCTTACCATTGCTGACAACAAAAACAGTTCTACCTTTTTCAATATATGGGTTTCTTTAAATAGGTAGAAATTTTTCATCCTTAACTAGATTTATTTGGGACAAAGTCACAAATATTTGAGAGTGAGTTTATACTTATGAACTAAGATAAGTAAAATAATATTTATTTATCATAATATTTCACTAGGTATTAACAGTTTGAAGTAGTATGTGCATCCACTGATGGTACTTGAGGTGTGAACTGGTTATCTAAAGAACTGATGAGAAAACTTCGGTTTCTCAAATTTTTCAGAGAAACCACACTTCTGCTGTAATGCAGCCACTCATGGTTTTCGTTTTATTTTATTGTTTTTTACAAATGCATGCTTTTTACAAATCAGGAATTTCAGATTTATGCATTTCAAAGATTTTAATTCATTATTAAATCTTGGTTCACCCCAAAGGAAAATGTTGTCTGAAGTCTCTTGTTTTTGTCCACATGACAAATGACTTGATTAGCATACATGATTGAAGAAGCACTGCAGAAATACATATACTGTTGGAAAATTATCTCAATAGTATGAAGAAATACTTGGCCCTCAGGTTTATAATTTTGCTCAATTAACAACTGACAAACTATTAGGGCATCACATATTCTTAGGATAGCCAGAATGATGCAAAATTGTCACTTAGGCAATGGGAACAGCAGATAATTCAGGTTTGTCACCACTCCTGCGTGAAAGGCTGGGGGTAGAAGTAAATAAGCAAGAATCTCAAATATGCAAAATAAGCTATTTGCTCTATAAAAATGTTGCTAAGTGCTCATGTTCATAGGAAACTTGTAGAAATATGTCATTAACAGCCGTAATCCTGCTGCATACATCCCTTTTATAATTAGAAGCACTTCCTTCTAATGAAATTAATTTACAAAAATTAAATCAACCCATTTCATCAGGAGATAATGCATCAGTACCATCCTCAGGGATAGCACATCTGTCATGTGGGTCTTGTAATATGAATGTCACAGGCACACGAGTGAGTCTCACTCCAGTACCAATTCTGAGAAAGAATCACAGCTGCTGTTCCACGGTGACTGAAAGAATAAAGCAGCCAAATATAGCATGAGCACCCATGAGCAAAGGGTGGCCCAGTGTGACCAGATGGTCTGGCTTCTATAGAGTAGCTTCATATCTGAATTTTCATAATTCAGGTATTCTAATTGTTAAAGACTGTCAAAAAATTCAATTTTTCAAAACCGTGGTCTGAGCCAGTCAAAGCAATCCTCTGGCCACCAGTTGTCAACCTCTGTTTGAAAGATAAAGAACCGCAGTGGAATTTGTTATGGCTGCAAAGTACTTGCCGATCCTAGAGAATATTGCAGTGGTAATGGGCCTGTTCGCAATAGTGATTAGATTTGAAAATGATGTGAATGAAGAGCAATCCTGACTTTAAAAACTGACTCTCTGCTTCAGGTACAAGAAGGGCCAGAAATTGTCCGCAGATGGGCACTTACAGGTTGTACACAAGGAGACAAGGCATTCGGTGTTCATTACGAAGGTATGCAAGGCAGACGCAGGCCTCTATGTGGCTCGGGCTCAAAACGCTAGCGGCACTCTCTCTTCCAATGCCGTCCTCCACGTGACAGGTAACCGCAGGCCGCCAATCACAAGGATAAACTGGATAACGCTGGGTGTCATCTATGTTAGTGTGTCCCTAATGTACTGGCTTCTGACACAGTAACTGTGCTGTTAGCACCAATGGATGCCATTCTCATACACCTAAAGGACAATGCAGTAGTTTATTTTCTGCATCTCCTGCAAAGCATCCCCCATCGAGTGTATCTCCAGCCTGGCCTTCTTGCTTGTTAGAAGTAATCACATTTTCTTTAGTGTCTAATGTATTTGAGGAACTTGGTAAATTACGTGCAGTGGATAAGGTAGAAAGAGATGTTCTATATGATATGCAGAAAAATTATACCATGTTTATTCCCTCCCAATCTAAGGGCATGCAGATAAAGGCTGGCATCAGCTTAAAGATGTGAAGTAAATTTCAGATCCAATTGTTCAATTGTTTATTTTTACTTGTACTCATAGACTTCTCTTTGTAGGGAATAACAGTAGAAACTTGAACTGATATATTGATGCATTAGCTGTTTTTTAATTTCCTTTTTCATGTCTTGATCTCACTTACCAAAATACATTCCATGTAATTTCAACATAGACTCTTTTCCTGAGTCCGTGGATGTCACTGTAAATGATCATTCCTCATGTTGATCTCACGGGTTTGACATTAGAGAACAGAGGTGCCATCAACTTTAGATGGAGCTTCCGTCTTCCATTAGCTCTGTATGTCATGCAGGGAGGTGGAACACGGGCTACAGGGAGGGGTCACCATGATCCCTGCCACTCTGATGACGTGCTTGGGCAGCCACGTTTACCGCTGCCACCAGGTCCTTCTACTTCTCATCCTAATTCTGCTGCTGACCATTGTTACAGCCTGTAGCAAGGCATCTCACTGCCTCAATTTCCCATCTGACAAATGAGTTCACCATCTACCTCTTGGGCATTGGAGAGATTTTATTTTGTGTCTTGTAAAGATCTGGAAAATGGAAGGCCCACCATGAGGACTAAGGGTAATTATATTGGTTTTTGTGTAATTATATTGATTTTTCCATCACACTGGCCTCCTGCCCACTGTTTCTTTTTTTAGAAGCTGTTACTTTAGAATATTAAATTAAAGGAGTGTTGTTAGTATGTAATTTCCAACTATTCTCATGGGGGGAAATGATCTTTTATGAATTGGAGCTTAAATTCCTTTCTAATTTCTTAAGACTACATCCTTTCTAAGGACTTGAAATTAAACTCAGGAGAATACACTTAGTATGTTCTAGCAGGCTGAGGGGACAGTGTAATAAGATGGTATAAGATGGATTCTATTTTTTTGTCATTTTCACTATAATATTAAAGAATGCTCTATGATTCTGAAAAACATTCTTTAGAAATGATCATTTGCTGCTTCTCTTTAAAAATAAACATGAATAAAAGAAGCATTTGTTTCTTAGATTTTAAATGTAGTCTTGTCATGTTAGGGAAAAATCTTTAGTGGAAAGAATAATTCATTACAGATTTTTGATGAAGGGAAGGAATTAATTATGTTGCTAGAAGACTGTCTATAAATAATCAAAATATTTAAATGCAATATATTCAAGTCGATAATAAAAAGTTACTGAATGTTATCTGAAGATGTGAAAATGTGAAGTCAAGTAAAAAGTTGGCATATTCTTCTTTGGGCTGCATATTCAATTTAATTAAACATTACATATCTTAATGTTCTTCCACATTTTGACAGGCACCTATTAAATACTTAACATACGTAGCATCCTAGGAAACTCATAGTCTCTTAACTCTTCTATCCTTTAGTCCAATTTCAAATATTTTGTATATGTTGCTTAAGGTCTTTTAATACCTGGTGTCCCCTGCTCAGCCTCTCCTCTCCCCACCACCCCCTGCCCTGGTCCCTACCAAAATGACATTTAACTTCATGTTCTTCTTCTCTCCAGCTTTAATTCCTAGAATTCCCTTACTATAAGATTCTACCTATCTTCATGAGGCTTACCTGCTGCTTATCCTGTAGTTCCATTTTGAAACACAACTTCCCCCAGGAAGCCTCTGACCCATCCAGTCCAGTGTAGACACAGCTGCTGCCTGTGCCTTGTCCCTTAATCCAGCCTCAGCATCTGGGTTTGACTAGACTGTGGATCTTATCAGCAGGATCTGTGATGGCCCTGTCACGGTCATAGTCTCAGCACCTAAAACATAGTCACATTCAGTAAACATTTATTAGTCGAATTGTTGTCAGAGGTAAACAGAGATAAACCTAGCTCCCCCCGCACCCCACCCTGACACACACACACACTTTTTAGGCAGGGGTATAAATATAAAAAAGAAAGATTATCCTTCGTTCTTATGGACGTGAGCCAGCTCTAACCAGGCTCCAGCTGCGAAGCACGCATGATAGACGCTCTTACCTCATCTACCAAACTTACATGAGAACCCCACAAACCCTCTGGGTCTGATTGAGAATGTAAACTTCAAAATAGACATTGGCTCCTGGGGTCAAAATAACAGCAAGGAGGAAAGAAAAAAGGTCCAGGATAGTTTTTCTACCATTTCAAAGCAGGTGGAATCAGGCATAAGTCATCTTTGGGGTGCGGGGGGGAAGTGGGTGCCTCCACACACTGTGACGAAATCCTGACTGCCAAAACCAGAGTTTAGGCATTTCTGGAGAACACTACATAAGTTTTCAGTATTTCATAGTAGTTGGGGCTCGGTAACCTGGTTGTGAACAGATCTTACATGAAAGCAGCGTTTCGTGCATACTTGTAAATATAAAAGGAGCCAAATCCAAGAACTTAACAGTATTTGAATTCCAAACAAAGGAAAGAGGATCACATCTTTTTCTGCTTTATGTTTGTCTTTATTTGTGACCATTTCTCACTAAAAATTGCCATCTGAAGTTTTTGACACCCCTGTTGTATGTACAGCATCTTAAGTGTGGCCATGAAGTGAGTTAGTTGAAACAAAATATCTCCTCCCAGAACACTCTGATACTGTGCGTGTCAAGGCAAATGCCAAAGCATGACAGACTGTTTTCCATTTATAATAAGCAGAATCTTGAGCTGCGTCAGAAAGCAAAAAGATTTGCATTCACTAAATGGAACACTGTTCTTAAAGCAAAAACAATTCATTTTCTTTGCTCTCATCGCTGGAGATGAGATTTGAATGTTATCAACTGTGCATGAATTCAACCTCAGAAACAGAACAACTCAGAGCTGCTAATTTGGCCCTTTCTCTGTGAGTCTCCACACCACTGTGCTTTGTGTTGGTGAGAGTTTACACAACATCGTGAACCACCCGAGCATTGGGGGTAAAGTTTGGAGGCATGATACCCCTCCTGGTGAGCAAAGTTTAGAGTTCCAAAGTTCAGCCTGCACACCCTGCCTTCTATTCACAGCAATTTCATCTGTGTAATAAGCTGGGACATGGTAAATCTGATTCGTTAGATCCCCTTTTTCTACCATAAAGTTAACACTCTCTTCTCCTTAAAGGGCAAGAAATCAAAGAGAATTGTACAGATAAGAATGTTTGTGTGAGTGTATTTCCAGTTAGCACAATAAAAACTGTGTGAAGTCAAAATACATCTTAACCACAGGAGATTAAAAAAAAAAAAAAAGATCTATCCAATTTTTCTTTCAACCAGAACAATAATAGTTAAATAATTTGAAATGTTCAATCTGTATTTGGATGGCTCCCTGCTATAGCTCATTTTCCTTGTAGAACGCAGTTAAATATCAATACTTCTGAAATAACAGCTCCCAAGGTAAGTAATGATAAAAGGAAATAAACTTTTCCCTTTGTCATTCAATAGCAGGTCTTTTTCTAAGAACCTTATTGATCCACAAAACTACACAATGATATTTTTATCTTAAGTTAGTATTTAAAAAAAAATTGTGAAATCTTATGAAGATAAAAATTCACTGAGATATAAAGGAACATTCTTTGTCCATAGCAAATTGTTTCCAACTCATATGATTCTGATGATGCCAGACAGCCATCTTTCTTTGTCCTAAGTATTACGCACCCCCCACACACAAACAAGCTGCTGGCAAACAGGGGCAGCTGGAAATGGAGACGAAGTAAGAATGGACTGGGCAGGACCAGAAAGGCTGATGCCCACTTGCTCCAGCGTCTGCTCCAGCGGCTGCTGCCGCGCCAACCCTGAGGGCAGCCATTGATTCACTGATTCAAGAGGAAGCAGCTCCAGAGGGCCTCTTAGAGGGCATATCCATTCATTTCTACTACTTCTAATAAACGAATAGAATTTCTTATCATATTCTGGGCTGAGTTACTAGATTAAATAAAAACGATCCCCCGGCCTCCAAACAATACAGTCTGGTGAGAAAATGGAGTCTATAGAGACCCAAAGTTTTGCATGCTGTGCTCCACTTAGGGTGGCAGTTGGACAAGTTAGCACAGGAAGGGAAAAAAATGGCCAAACAACAAGGTGAAGACACTGAGAGTCCATTTTGAGTTTCATCTTCCTTCTCTGTGAGGATTTGCTAGAGGCTCGGGAAATGTACGTGGGGAGCTCGCTAGGAGGCCCAGATAAAATGTGTCTACATGACAAGTTTTGTTACCCATTGAGAGAACGGTATTGGGTGGAGGAGAGTCAGGGTGGACCCTGAGTCCAGTGCCTTTATAGGAGGCCACGGCAGACACGGAGATAGGACAAGACACACGGGTGAGGGGAAATGTGACCAGGGAGGCAGGGAGTAGAGGCATGTGGCTGCTACAGGCCATTGAACACAGGAGATGACAGCCTCTGGAAGCAAAAGAAGTGAGGAAGGATTGGACTTTGAACTTTTGGACTTCTGAGGGATGAAAGAATAAATTTCTGTTGTTTCTGTTTCTTCGTTATGGCAGACTCAGGAAACGAACACAAAGACAATGTTTTAGAAGAGTCAGCGCTAGTCTTTCTCTGGTAATAAAATCACTGCAGACATCCTTTATTAGGCAGAAACGAGCTTTGAAGCAAGCTGGAATACCTCAGTACTCTTCTCTATTTGAGGGAATCACCTTGGTACAGTTAAGTTAATCACCAGCTCTTCATTTTCCACATTTGCTAAATGCACCCATGGTGCTGGGAGTTCTAGGGGAGCAGATGTCTTCAAGACAAGGCCTCTTACAGGTTTGTACTTGTTTGATTGTGATGTACATACAAGACCGAAAAAAGAACAAAGCAGGATAGTATATAATTGAAGTAAGAAGAAATGGGCTCTGGAAGTGGGTTTGAGGGGGGGGAATTACCAAAATAGGAGTGTACATTGTGGTACAGTGCACTATATCAGAGAAGAAAAGTTCAAGAAATGGGATTACAAACAAATATTAGAAGGTACATGACCTAAACAACACAATCTGCTTGACTTAATTGACTCATAGAATATTCTACCCAACAACAGCAAAATACAAATTCTTCTCATACTTACAGAAAGCATTTACCAACACAAACCACATTCTTGGCCATAAATCAGACCTTAACAATTCAAAAGAAAAATAATTATACAGAGCATGTTCTTAGACCACAATGGACTTGAACTAGAAATCAATAACACATTTTGAAATAACACATTGATCAAAAACGAATCTTAAAAGAAATTTTTAAACATTTTTAAATAATTACAAGTACAACTTAAAATTTGTGGGATGCAGCAACTTCAGTGCTCAGAGGGAAATTTATGTCACTAACTGCATAATTAGGAAATTTTTAAAGATCTAAAATAAATGACCTAAGTACCTACATTAGGCAACTAGAAAAAGAAAACCTATTGAAGCCTATAGCAAGTCAAATAAAACAATTTTTTTAAATTAGAGTGTGAATCAATGACATTGAAAATGGGAGAAAAGGCTCAGCACTTGTAACACAATGGTTGTAGAGTCGGCCACATACACCAAGGCTGGCAGGTTTAAACCCAGCCCAGGCCTGCTAAACAATAATGACAACTGCATCAAAAAAATAGCCAGGCATTGTGGCGGGCACCTGTAGTATCAGCTACTTGGGAGGCTGAGGCAAGAGAATCGCTTAAACCCTAAGTTCAAGGTTGCTGTAAACTGTGATGATGTGGCACTCTACCCAAGGGTGACATAGTGAGACTCTGTCTCAAAAAAAAAAAAAAAGAAAGAAAAGAAGAAAGGAAAGAAAACAGGAGAAAAATAGAGAGAAAAATCAATGAAACCAAAAACTTGCTCTCTAAGATCAATAACATTGATACTTCTGTAGCCAGGCTCACCAAATAAAAAGAAAAGAATAAATTACCAGTATCAGAAATGAAAAAAAGTCCATTGCTACTGATCCACAAACATTAAAAGGACAATAGGGGATAATCTAAGCAACTCTATGCTCACAGATTTGATAACTGAAATGAAATAGATCAATTCCTTGAAAGAAACAACTACCAAAATTCACAAAAGCAGGTAATAATAATAACCTCTTGAAAAGGAAAGCACAAGTCCCAGATGTTTTCACTAACCGATCAATGAAATATTTAACGAAAATAAAAGACCAATTCTCTACAATCTCAGCCAGAGAAAAAAGCAGAAAGAAGTCTTCTTAACTCATTTGTTGAGGTCAGAATCACCCTAATACTAAAACCAGACAAAGGTATTACAGGAAAGGAGAACCAAAGACCAGTATCTTTCATGAATACAATATAAACACAAACATCCTCAACACAATACTAGCAAATCACATCTAACAATAAATGAAAAGAAATATACATACAAAAAATAGTATTTGTTCAAAGTATACAAGATTCTTTCAAAATTCAAAAATCAATGAATCTACTACCTCCACAAGCAAAAGATGTGATTATATCAATTGATGCATAAGTCATTTTTGACAAAATCCAATATGTGTTCATGATAATTGAAAATAAAACCCTCAGAAAACTAGTGACAGAGGGAACTTCATCAACTCGATAAGGAACATCTACAAAATTTCGTAGTTAATACTACAGTTCACAGAGTCTGGACACTTTCCCCCTAAAACTGGGAACAAATCAGGCATGTCCTCTCTCACCAACCTTTCCAGTGACAGACTGGAAACACTAGATAAGGAATAAAACAAGAAAACAAAAGTTATGAAGATTAAAAAGAAGAGATAAAACTAACATTATTCACAGATAGTACGATTTTCTATGTAGAAAGTACTAACAACTATAGAAAAAAATTCTTGAAATTAGTAAGCCTTTAGCAAGGTCCCCAAAAGCAGAAGACCTACCATAACTGCATGCAGGAAAAAGCCAGGGAGCTGTCCCTGAACAAGCCCCAGTGAATCTGCCACCTTCAGAGACCACTGCAAGGACAGGCAAGATGAAATTGCCCCTGTCAAATAAATTAGTTATAGACTTGTGAGTAGTGGGATATAGGTGTAGCATATCACACTTGCTTTTTCTTGCAGCATCCTGTGGTATTTACAGGGGCCTTAAAATTATTTGAAGGACACAATGCTCATTAGAGCAAGGGAATACTTGATGTGGAACATGAATCAAATTTGATCATCTGCTATCATTGTCATCATCAACAGACCAAGAGAGAAAAATTAGAAGTAAATTGTATTTGTAGCACTGTGGATCTGAGATTTCTCCAAAGCTAACATCACAACAACAGAAGAAAGGGAGTCTCTTTGGCTTCTATCACGTGGTGGAGAAGACTATTTATGAAGAGGTAGGTCGTCTGCTGCGCTGCAAGAATGAATGTAGCTCTCATGGATTTGTACTTTCCTGTCAGCAAGGCCAAGCTCATGCTGCTAGTATTTGTAAGACTTGTTGTTAGAAACCAAAGCTAAAATATGCCAACCATTTTATTGTACTTTAAAATGTAATATTTTATGAAGTCATACATTGTTGGTCTGTTAATTAAAAGATAAAATACAAAAGCCTGTTTTGGCACTTACAGGTAATTGAGAACATTTCAAAGAAACTAATAGTTTTGTGTTGTCTAAATGTTAACTATTTAAATGCTTTATTTATTTCCATTAAACATGTTATTGAAGGTTATTTTGGGTCTCAATGTCAACTGTCTAAAATAAAATGCCACTGTCACTTAAAAGAAAACTAACTGACGTACCACGCAAGCCACAGATTAAACTTGTATTTTCTCAAAGACTTAGATAGCACAGAGAAGCACTGTGAGGGCCCCAGCCAGGGTTTACAAATGTGTGTGCAAAGCAAAGTACTCCTTGGAGGTTTCTTTCAAACCTATGGCAGTACATTTTATAATTGCACAGATACTGATTTGCTATTACAAATAGAATATGAACACCATGAAGAATGGCCCAGGCCTCACAGAATGTACATGTGCAAATCGTGACTGTGGTCTAAGGTACAAGTCTGGTGGCTGGCTTTTTCGTAGCACGTGAGTTTCAATCCTTCGTGCTGTGACTCTCACCCCATCATAGACAAAGCGTCCATCGGAGGGATGGTGCCTTCTCACAGAGAATCTCAGAATTAGAAAAGTCTATATGGTAATGTTAAATATAGGAATTTTTTTCTTAGTTGGCTTACTCACAATTACATAGCAGAGTGTGTCACATGCCATTAATATCTTAGTAAGTGAATTAAAGCCATCAAGAGTTTTTGATCTTAGTGATAATGTCTGTCTGTACTCATTTCTCTGTTCTTATCTGTACAAATTCAGGAATACATAGAAATGGCCAGGTGATGTGTGACAGAATTAGGTTAGAAAAACACATCATGCTAATAGCAGCAGTGCCACGAACAACTGAAGTTCCAGAGTTAATGAAAAACAGGTTCCTCTTATTTAATAGTGGTATCATATAGAGTTTATTTATATGCATGCTATCAATAATGCTCAGCACAACTCTGGTTTTCAAATGAATAATTAAAAATCAGTCTCTTTCAAACAAAATTTCCAAAAAGCTGTTGGAAGGAGTGAAATGTTAAGATATGTATCAACTCTTACTATAAATCCATTTAAATTCTTCATTGGTAGCAATCTCTTGTAGATAGCAATATATCTATAATACATAGAAATTAACCTTTGAATAGAACACAGAGGTTCCTTTAATTTTAATATAATAACAACATCATAAATCTCAGTTGAGAAGCAGCCATCTTTTTTAATCCATTGGCTATTACATTTGAATTTTTCATCTGAAGTAACTGAATCAAGATCTTCAAAGACAAAACTTCTTTTGCTCATAGCTCAAGATTACTAAAGTATATATGATTACTTCAGGGACAAATGTCTTGTCTGTTCATTTTTTATTGCTAATGGTTTATATGCTGATAATAAAATGTATATTATATCTACTAAACATGGAAACAACAGAATTTCTTTTCCTTTCCCTAAGCTTTACTTAAAGCCCTTTAAAGTGTAATTTACATTAATTTCCTGTAATGGAAAGGTAATTAAACTCAATCTTTTGAGAGTAGGGGATATTTATTCTTTACACATTGACTCACAAATTTTCTTAATAAGTGCAATTGCTTGAATTCAAGAGGAAAATTTTTTTTACGGAAATGGACTATTCTGTATTACTCATCTTAAAATGTTACTATTGTGAAGAGCTAAAAACCCACGTATTGTATTTGTAGCATCATAGAACTGAGATTTCTCCAACACTAACATCGACGCTAACGTAACAACAACAGAAGAAATGGAGTTCCTTTGGCTTCTAAATATCACATGGTGGAGAGGACTATTTATGAAGAGATAGGTCATCTGCTGCATTGCAAGAACTAATGTAGCTCTCATAGATTTGTACTTTGCTGTCAGCAAGGATGGGCTCATGCTGCTAGTATTTGTAAGATTTGTTGTTAGAAACAAGCTAAAATATGCCAATGGTGGTGTAAATTAGACCATCTCTAAGTGTGCTTCTGGGTCTCACTAATCTCTAAGGGGTATTAAATACACAGCGTTTTCTTGGTTTTCTCATTGGAATAGGCAGGTGATATTACAAAGGACTTGGTGTTTGGGGCCAAATCATCAAAAAAAAACAGCCTATTTTTAGCATAAAATTTACAGAGAATTTCCTGGGAAGCAGAAGGCAAGTAAGATAAGAATTTTCTTTGCTGGGAATAGTATACTCCTTGACACTCATAAAAATATTCTATTTATCAATAGAGAAAAAAATGTATATATTAGAGAAATAGAATCAGCTTAAAACCTGGTGTATCCAAACACAATCATGCTCTTGTCCACCCCCAAATGTCCTAGCCTCAAAGTCCTTTAATGCAGAAATGCTGTCGATAGCCTGCAGCTCTGTTGAGTGGTAAAATAACTGAGAATATACAACATAATACTTGATAAAAATTATTCTTTTGGTAGAAAAAAGAAAGTTAGTTGGCATAGACCATACCATTCTCTAGAGAAATACAACCCTGCTTGAAAATTCATGAATAATTATGAAAATGCACATTCATGAAAAATTAGAAAAATGATATAAAAGAACATAGAACAGAAAAAGTCATTTGGACACGTTCATCAGGTGAAATCTTAAAGGACTTCATAGAGAGGTGACCTCATAAGACTGTGGCACTCTGAACAGGGCTATCAACATATCCATCCACATAGCACCTGCTTTAAAGAGAAGCTCAGCACCAGTTTCAGTCAATTTAAAAATCTCGTCCTCTGTTATGTTGAAATGAAGTCACATTATTTCTCTATTATGATCCCTTTTGAAATAAGCTTTTGCATATTTTTGATGCTTTCTTTTAAATGACTCAAATAAATTGATGGTTTTTAAAAAAATGTTCTTTGATTTCACTTTGATCTACTTCAGATCTCATTCTTGGGAAGAAAGAACTGTGGTTAAGACACTTTTAAAGTGATATCTCGCTATTGCATCGACAGTAATTACAAAGAGAATATATTCATAATTTTCTTCCAAATTATACTTAAGCCTGGATAAAAATATTTTTATGCCCAAACATATTCAGATATTATTTTCCATGTTTTTAAAATTTTTCCTAAGAAGAGATAGTATGTTTAAACAAAAACACATATATAAAGGAAAATCTGATTTTGTAAAATTATAAATTCTCATTTTCAGAATCAAGATAACTCTGAAAGTAGGTTATCAGAATCTTGTCGGAGTGACTACAACCTCTCCCCCAACTTGTAAAATATGCCACCACCCCCATTCTCCACCAGTGTGGCCAAACCAAGGGAAACAAGAAGCAGGAACGTGGTTTCACAGGTCCGGGCCAAATAAGAAGTGTAAAAATAGTATCCTGAGCTTTCAGATCCACAAATTTTCAAAGTGAGCCAGAGGGCAGAGCAATAGCTATATTTCTAACAGAAGGAACTACATTTTTCCAATCAGCTGTCCTGTTATATAATATAAACAGCAGTAAATGATGGCTTAGTTTCCTCTTATGTATCAGATAAGCTGGGAGAGTATCATTAGAGGCTTTTATTTGATGAATCATGCATAATAAACATGCAATAAATATATTCCACTTATGCCCTTGAATGGGGCAAAATGCTTTCTACAAAATATTTAACTTTTATGTACATTGACCAGGAAATGTACTACACAGAGACTATATTTTGCTTGAGTTTTGAGATGAGTGTTCCATAGGATATCTATATACAGACATGGTTATTTAAATATGAGGAAATTGTGGTATTCATGGTATATTTCTGTAAGGCATGGTATCTTTCAACCTTGGCTGTAAGGCTAACATTTGGGGCCAGATATTCTGTGTTGTGGGGGATTTCCTGTGGTCATAAGATATTTTAGCAGCATCAGTGGCCTCCACCCACTAGTTGACATTAGCACTCCCATGCAGGGAGAACGGGGACCATTCTTGGCAAGGGAAAACACCTCCAGAAAAGAGGAAAAACAGAAAAATAAGCTGAACGAGGTGGAATAAAAACAGTTAGCTAGCTTACTTTTAAACTAGCGGTTACATTACTTATCTGAGCAGTTCCTGCTTTTACTAGAAGCAGCCCCGTAAGGAATACAGTTTGCAAACACCGCTGTCGGGTCTGTAAACACTCTGAAGGACAATGGCCGTAGTATGTGCAAGGCCCAGGAAGGACCATTAACCAGGCCAATCCCTGCCAAGTCAACAATCAAAGGAATTGCCCATTGTGGGGATTTGTATTATGGCCAGGGCAGAGATCAACAGAACAGCTCAAGCCCTGAAATAGGCAGAAACAGGCAGAAGAGCTTGTACCCTAATCACAGAGGAAATGTCTTTAGGTGGAGATAAGAGGAAAATTCTTTTCCACCAGTTCTTTAGAAGGGGCCTGATGTCGTTGCATCTGCTCCACAGAAAAACTAGAAGTGCTCAACCTCCCCCAAGGAATCTGTGTGTGTGACCACAGACAGGAGGCTGCCTGCGCACAAGGCTCAGGTTTCAAATTTCGCAAGGCTGCCCAGACCCTTAAAAGTTAATAACTACAGATAGAATAAGAACTAAGATGCTTACTCAGAGAAACTGCTGATGTTTTTATCCCTTTCCTTAGTTTACCCTCTGGGCTAAATGAGAAAATAGCCTTCAATAAAAGCTGAGTAAAACAAACACTCAGAGCTACTCAGTGGTACCCCCACAAGCTAGTGGGGATCCCCTATGTTCCCTCTTTTGAAACTCTATTCTGCATGTCCTCTTTTTATCTCTCACTGCTTTTAACTTTATTTTTCTTCAGTTGATAGCAGCCACTTTCACAGGTCTTAAAGGACCCCGCCCCTGGAGTGGGACCCCGGAACTCCCTCCCTCAGTTGTAACAATTAAAACTATCTCCAGATGTTTCCAAATATCCCCTAGCAGAAATTGTCCCTGTTTGAGAATACAAGACAGCAAAGGTTTGGTCAGGATCTAATGCTAGCATTTTGTTCAGCAAAATTTAAAAACTAAAATCTAGCAATTAATTTGGCCTTCACGAAGCAATTTTACTGTCCCTTCATTATTTAATCTTTTCCTTTATCACATTTTTTTCTTCTTCTTAAGGGGATTATTATGATCCTGGGTAGATTACTAAATAGTTTTAGGTAGTTGAACAAATTTGTTATGAGAGCTAAAATTTCTGTCATAACATACTCACAGTAAAAGATAATGATGATGTTCATTAAATATGTTAAATAACAGCTTACAAAATTCATCACTGAAGTCTATATTATCCTGCAATTTGACAGGAACAAATGTATGGAGGATGTCATTGCTTTGGCAATGAGGTACTCAAACACATTTGCAATCAATAGCTACATATATAGTTCTAAATGTCTGTCATCTATATTATTTTGATTTCAAGCTCTATCTCTCGCACAGTCTCCAAGGATTTATCTTTTTTTTCCTCTGGAAATTCTTTTTCAAACAGACCCTCAATAAAACATGGTAATTTGGTAGCTTAAGAATGAGTTCCTCCCTCGTCAATTCTTTCTAACTTCTATGTGAGAAAGTAGAATTTAACAAGATGACTATCTTCAGGAGCTTGATATAGTTTGTTTATGTTTCTGCTTTTAGTTTTGTTTTTCTCAGTCGGGTTAACTATTCATCTTTGCTAGATATTAGGGGATGGTGAGACTATAGTAAAAAGAAAATTGACATTGTTTATAAATACTTCTGAAAATGCCGTAGTTCCAGCTACATAAGAGACTGAGGTGGGATGTTTGCTTGAGCCCCAGAGTTTGAGGCCATAGTGAGTGACGATTGTATCATTGCGTTCCAGCCTGGGTGACAGGACAAGATCCTATCTCTATTTTTTTTAAGAATTTTTTAATTTTAAAAATATTAAACATATATGTCTTAATTAGCAATTTAAAGTATCTTTTTCTTTATTGTACAAGGCAAAATCCCAGCATCCCTAGAAAATGTTAGAAATATCTCTAGGAAGAAAAGATTTGATTCCACACTTCACAGAACCATGTTATTTTTCAAAGATGACAGCTAAGTAAGTGGTTACCTGGAGTTATTTTTTATGTGCCACGTAGTTTTGCCTTTGTTTCCAGATAAATACGTTGTATTTCTAGCTGTATATATTACCTGCATAAGAAGACCATTAACTTTTCTGACTCTAAGAAATACATCTATTCTGAAGTAATGAAATAGGAGAGATCTGTTGTTCCACCAACAGTAGTTACAGCTAGATTCTTATATTTCAGGTCACATTATAATAAATAATTAATAGAAATATAATATATAATATAATTAATATTATATAAGAAATAAGAGGATGAAATGCTCACCCACAAGGTAATATGTACTTTTCTCTAAAAGAAACGTGGCATATTTTGGACAAAAGCTAAACACAAACAAATGTTTTTGCCCAAAAAAGACAACAGAGGTAACAAAACAAGTACCTATTGTTTCAAACCCCTGTATCCAATACCAAGTTGGAAGTAATTAATCAACACTTACAGTAAATATACATATGAAAGTAAATCTCAATGAAAATCAAGCCCAAGGCAGGGCAGAGGATGGGTAAATTCACACCTATTGGGTACAGTGCACATTATCTGGGTGAAGGGCACATTTATAACTTTTTTTATTTGATAAATTCATTTATTTGACAAATTAAAAAGGCAAAGATAAAAAAATACTTGCAACTCATAAAAAGAATCACATTATCACACGCTTTGAACAAAACAGTGGTTAAAACAATGAATTATAGAATGGAGCCCAGGATTTAACGCAAAAAGCACCCTGTACAGAAACATTTCAGGCTTCTAACTTCGCTGAGTCCAGTACCGAATGTGCTTTCTACTCCTCACCTTCTGCGGAGCCCTTTCACTTTCCTCTGCTGAAGATCAGTATATGCAGCTTCCACTCTGCCTGGCAACCTGGGTCCCCCACCTGAGGCTCTTGCAGGATCTCTGTCTGCACTTTGATGGCATAGTTTTCACCATCTTCAGCTCTCATTTTTTCAATCTTTTCTTCTTGTTGCTTCCTTCCTTTTCACACATCACTTTTTCTTTGACCAATCATAATGCAGAGTCAATGGAATCCTGAGCTTGTTTTCCTGCTACTAGGTCCCACCGCTTCACCACGCCGGTCTTGATCTTGATCTGTCTCACACGAGGATTAGCCATGGTCCCTAGAGCTCCTGGAGAAGGAGGGGCGGAGAGCCACAAGAGTGGAGGGCGATGGCCCGTGTGGGCGTGGCTGGCGAGGCCCCATGCGCATGGGCAGGTTGCCCGGCCCCTGGGAGAACCTGCCACGCCCCCATGAGCATTTTTTCATGTGTCTGTAAGCATGGACCTTTCTTCTTCAGAGAAGTTTCTCTTCAACACCCTGAGATGGGATCACTTGTTCTTTTCTTGCTAATACGTTTGAGTTCTCTGTGGATTCTGGTTATTAAGCCTTTGTCAGAGGCATAACCTGCAAATATCTTCTCCCATTCTGAGGGCCATCTGCTTGCTTTACTTACTTTGTTCTTGGCTGTGCAGAAGCTTTTTAGTTTGTTCAGGTCCCAGTAGTGTATTTTTCATGTTGCTTCAATTACCTGGGGAGTCCTTCTCATAAAATATTCACCCAGGCCGATTCCCTCAAGAGTTTTCCCTGCACTTTCTTCTAGTATTTTTATAGTTTCATGTTTTAAGTTTAAATCTTTAATCCAGTGAGAGTCTATCTTAGTTAATGATGAAAGGTGTGGGTCCAGTTTCAGTCTTCTACATGTCACCAGCCAGTTCACCCAGCACCATTTGTTAAATAGGGAATCTTTTCCCCCCTGAATGTTTTTACTTGGTTTATCAAAGATCAAATAATGGCAAGTAGCTGGGTTCATCTCTTGGTTCTCTATCCTGTGCCATACATGTACCTCTCTGTTTTTGTGCCAGTACCATGCTAGTTTTTTTTTTTTGGAGACAGATCCTCAAGCTGTCACCCTGGATAGAATGCTTGGCATCACAGCTCACAGCAATCTCCAATTCCTGGACTCAAGCGAGTCTCTTGCCTCCACCTCCCAAGTAGCTGGGACTACAGGTGCCCGCCACAACATCCGGCTATTTTTTGGTTGCAGAAATGTTGTTTGACTGGCCAGGGTTGTATTCAAACCTGCCAACTCAGGTGTACATGGCTGGTGCCTTAGCCCGTAAAGCCACAGGCGCCGAGCCATGTACCATGCAGTTTTGATCACTATCGATTTATAGTACAGTCTGAAGTCTGGTAGCATGATTCCTCCTGCTTTGTTTTTATTTCTGAGTAATGTCTTGGCTATTCGAGTTTTTTTCTGATTCCATATAAAAGGAAGTATTATTTTTTTTAAGATCTTTAAAGTATGACAGTGGAGCTTTAATAGGGATTGCATTAAAATTGTATATTGTTTTGGGTAGTATGGACATTTTAACAATTTTGATTCTTCCCAGCCATGAGCATGGTATGTTTTTCCATTTGTTAACATCTTCAGCTATTTCTTTTCTTAGACTTTCATAGTTCTCTTTATAGAGATCTTTCACATCCTTTGTAAAGTAAACTCCCAAATATTTCATCTTCTTTAGCACTACTGTGAACAGAATAGAGTCCTTGACTGTTTTTTCAGCTTGGCTATTGTTGGTATATATAAAGGCTACAGATTTTTGAGTGTTGATTTTGTAACCTGAGAGGCTGCTGTATTCTTTGGTCAGTTCTAAGAGTTTTGTAGTAGAATCCTTGGTGTTTTCCAGATATACAATCATCATCTGCAAAGAGTGAAATTTTGATCTCTTGTGACCCTACGTGGATACCCTTGATCACCTTTTCTTCCCTAATTGCACTGGCTAAAACTTCCATTACAATGGTTTTTTTTTGTTTTTTGTAGAGACAGAGTCTCACTTTATCACCCTCAGTAGAGTGCCGTGGCATCACATAGCTCATAGCAACCTCCAACTCCTGGGCTTAGGTGATTCTCTTGCCTCAGCCTCCTGAGTAGCTAGGACTACAGGCGCCTGCCACAATGCCCGGCTATTTTTTTTTTGCAGTTTGGCCGAAGCCAGGTTTGAACCCACCACCTTAGGTATATGAGACTGGTGCCCTACTCGCTGAGCGACAAGCGCAACCCCAGATTACAATGTTAAAGGACAGTGGAGACAATGGGCACCCCTGCCTGGTTCCTGATCTAAGTGGAAATGATCTCAATTTAACTCCATTCCATATGATATTGGCTATGGGTTTGCTGTAGATGGCCTCTATCAGTTTAAGAAATGTCCCTTCTATACCAATTTTCTTAAGCGTTCTGATCATGAAGTGATGCTGAATATTATCAAAAGCTTTTTCTGGCTCTGCGCCTATGGCTCAATGGGCTAAGGCTCCAGCCACGTACACCTGAGCAGGTGGGTTCGAATCCAGCCTGGGCCCGCCAAACAACAATGACGGCTGCAACCAAAAATGGCCAGGCATTGTGGCAGGGGCCTGCAGTCCCAGCTACCTGGAAGGCGGAGGCAGGAGACTTGCTTGAGCCCAGAAATTGGAGTTTGCTGTGAGCTATGATGCCATGGCACTCTATCCAGAGTGACAGCTTGAGGTTCTGTCTCAAAAAAAAAAAAGCTTTTTTTGCATCAATTGAGAGAATCATATGGTCATTGTTTTTTAATTTGTTTATGTGCTGAATTATATTTATAAATTTACATATATTGAACCAGCCTTGAGACCCTGGGATAAAACCCACTTGGTCATGGTGTATAATTTGTTTGATGTGTTGCTAGATTCTGTTTGTTAGGATCTTGTTGAATATTTTTGCATCAATATACATGAGTGGTATTGGTCTATACTTTTCTTTTCTGATTGGGTCTTTTCCTGGTTTGGGGATCAAGTTGATGTTTGTTTCATAGAATGTGTTGGGTAGTATTTCTTCTTTTTCTATATTTTGGAAAAGGTTGAGTAATATAGGTACTAGTTCCTCTTTAAAGGTTTGCTAGAATTCTAATGTGAAGCCTGGGCTTTTCTTTGTAGGGAGATTTTGTATAGTTGATGCTATTTGAGAACTTGATATAGGCCCGTTGAACATTTCCACTCGATTCTGGCTACGTCTTGGAAGGTGGCGTGCTTCCAAGTATTGGTCAATTTCCTTCAGATTTTCATATTTCTGAGAATAACATTTCATGTAATATTCATTAAGGATTTTTTGAATTTCTGAGGAGTCTGTTGTTATTTTGTCTTTACCATTTCTGATTGATGAATTAGAGATTTTACACTTTTTTTCCAGGTTAGGTTAGCCAAAAGTTTATTTATTTTATTGACCTTTTTAAAAAACTATCTTTTTGATTTATTGATCTGTTGTATAATTCTGTGGTTTTCAATTTCATTTATTGCTGCTTTTTTTGTTTAAAGCCTATTGTATTGGGCAGCACCTGTGGCTCAAAGGGTTATGTAAGGTGCTGGCCCCATATGCCAAAGGTGGCGGTTTCAAACCCAGCCCTGGTCAAAAAAAAAGAAAGAAAGCCTATTGTATCTGTGAATAAAATTGCAACACCTGCTTTTTTCTGCTTTCCATTTGCCTGGAATGTAGATGACCATCCCTTCACCCTAAATCTATATTTATCTTTTAAGGTAAGATGAGATTCCTGCATGCACCAGATATTGGCCTGAGTTTTTGTATCCAGTCAGCCAACCTTTGCCTCTTTAGAAGACAATAAAGCCATTCACATTAATTGTAAACATTGATAAGCCTGGTAGAATTTTGGGTATCCAGTTTTTCAAAATTCCAATGGACATTTTTAATCCTTTCACCACTGTGGAGGTTGGAATTTGATCAGAAGTTTCTGAGTGAGTTTACTTCTGTGGTGGAGGATTGCGCTGATCATTATGGAGGATAGGTATGAGAATATCCTGGAAAACTGGTTGAGTTATGGCAAATTTCTTCAACATGGGAATGTCATTAAAGTATTTAATTTCTCCATCATAAATGAAACTCAGTTTTGCTGGATACAGGATCCTGGGTTGAAAGTTATTTTGTTTTAGGAGATTAAAAGTTGATGACCACCTTTCTCTAGCTTGAAAGGTTTCAGCAGAGAGATCTGCAGTCATTCTAATATTCTTCCCCTTGTAAGTTATGGTTTTCTTACATCTGGCTGCTTTCCAAATTTTCTCCTTCATATTAACTTTAGTGAAGTTAATTATGATGTGCCTGGGGGATGTCTTAGTCAGGTTAAGTCATACCGTGGTTCTGAAACTGTCTGCTATCTGAATTTTAGAATCTTTTGTCATGTCTGGAAAGTTCTCTTTCATAATCTTATGAAGAAGAGCCTCTGTGCCTTGCGAAGCCACTTTGTTGCCTTCAGGGATCCCTA
>CAUYON010173567.1:0-51048 GCA_963573935.1 Arctocebus calabarensis | reverse complement strand
TCTCTATATATATGACTTCACAAAGCCTCCAAAAAGAAGTTAACTCTGTCCTATTGATCTAGTTGTGTTGAACCTAAAACAAGATCTTCGTGTATTAATAATCAACTTTTGTTGCACTACTATACATATAATAGACAAATGGAACAAAACACCAAGTAAATGATACTGAGTTAAATATTCCACAGCAAATTTTTTTGTGAAAATGTGTACCTTAATATTACAAACTAAGCCCGAGGAGGCGCTGAACTAGTGAAACATATTTTCTTTCTGACATTGAAATTTCATGTCCTAGAAAAGATTTTTATATATAAAACCTTGGAATTCAAAAAATAAAAAATAAAAAGAAGAGAAAAGCAACGAATTATTAGCTATTCAGAAGAGATTTTTCTCCTGAGAAAAACTGTGATCCTCTTTTTTCATTCTCTAACACAAGAACTTGCAACTTCCCAAAAATAAAACCAAAAGTTATCCATCAGAATTGTCTAGAGTGATACTAATGAACACTTATTTTCATAAGTGACAATGAGACACTTTAATTATGCTTTTTTGAAAGAAAAAATAAACCTTCTATGATCATAAATTATCTCTCAATTTTCTTTTAACAAACCTAAGGAAATCTGCTACATAGCACAGCGTTGAGAATTATAAAAAGACAGAATGGAGAATGACCTTTATCTCTTTAGTAACTTTGAAAATTATACTTTAGTCAGCAATCTTTCTAAACTTCAGTTTTCTTAACAGTAAAGTGAGGAAAATTCTACCTGTCGCTTAAGGCTATTAGTAGGGCTAAATAAGATAATACAAAAATTGGCTAAAAAATAATTATTGCAATTAACAATATCATAATAAAATATTAACTGACCCTTACTTAATACCTCTCTGACTAATGCCCAGGAAGTTTTTAATAGTCCTACTAGTCAGGTGGCATTTAATGCACATATTCCACTGCAAATTCTTTCATCCACCTTGAACATATTCCCAGAACTAGGTGGCATGTTTTGCAAATTTAAGCTTCACACAAGAGGGTCAGTTGTGCCCAGAAGCTCTTTAGGGGCAAAATGCATTACTTCGTCGTACTTCTCTTACATTCCTCATCTTACTCCAAACCCACAGTTCTTTGCACATTTTCTCTTATATTTTTGATAATGCTTCTTGGAATGAATACTAGTAAAGGAAACTGCTAGACACAGACCAGTACAAAACAGAGTACAGAACCCAGATATAAAATCATCAAACCATCTACCTGCAACCAACCAATCTTGAATGAGGCAGACAGTAACATACTTTGTGGAAGAGAAACTTTGTTCAATAAATTGTGATGGAAAAATAGGATAGCCACATGCAGAAGAATGATACAGGACCCCTATTCCTCACCACTTATAAAAATTAATTCAAGTTGGGTTAAAGATATACGGCATGAAACCATAAGAATGGTAGAAGAAAATATAGGAAAATTCTTTTAGATATCAACCTAAAAATATAATTTATGACTAAAACCCAAAATGTAATTACAGAAACAAGAATATATTAATAAGATTGATTACATTAAAAGGCTTCTACATAGCAAAGGAAATAATTAATAGAGCAAATAGAATGGGAGAAAATACTCACAAACTATATATCTGTTAAAGGCCTAATATCCAGACTCTACAACAAACTCAATTTGATAATAAAAAAAAAATCAAAAACTCTATAGATTCTAGTTATTAATACTTTGTCAGATTCACATCATGCAAATATCTTTTCCCATTCTGAAGGTTGTCTTTTTTGCTTTACTTGTGTCCTTAGCTGTGCAGAAGTTTTTCAGATTAATGAAGTCCCATTTGTTAATTTTTGTTATTGTTGCCATGGCCACTGAAATCTTTGTCATTAAATCTTCCCCCAGTGCAACATTATCAAGAGTTTTCCCCATACTTTTTTTCTAAGATTTTTATCATTTCGCGTCTTATCCATCTTGAGATCTTGAGTCAATTTTTGTAAGGGTGAAAATTGTGGGTCAAGTTTCATTTACATGTGGTTATGCCTTTCTCCCAGTACCATTTGTTGGATAGGGATTCTTTATTCACTGTATACTTTTGTTTTGTTTATCAAAGATCAGATGGCAAGTAGAAACTCATTTTAACTCTTGGTTTTCAATTCTGTTCTATATGTCTATGTGTTTATCTTTGTGCCAATACCCTGCCTGCTGTTTTGATAACTGTGGACTTGTAATATAGCCTGAAGTCTGGTAGGGTGATGCCTCTGATTTTGTTTTTATTACAAAGAATAGCCTTTGCTATATGGGTATTTTTTCTGGTTCCATGCAAAATGAAGTAATATTTTTTCAATTTCTTCAAAATATTTTTTAATGGGGATCATATTGAATCTGTAGATTGCTTTGGGTAGAATAGACATTTTGACACTGTTGATTCATACCCAAGAGATTGGTATGTTCTTCAATTTGTTAGTATCTTCTGAAATTTATTTTCTTAGGGTTTCATAATTTTCTTTGAAATGGTCTTTCACCTCTTTTGTTAGATATATTATTAAGTATTTCATTTTCTTTGAAGCTACTGTGAAGGGAATTGTGTCCTTGATTTGCTTTGCAACTTGGCTGTTATTGGCGTATACAAAGGTTACTAATTTGTGGCCATTGATTTTTACACCCTGGGACATTACTATATTTCTTGAGGACTTCCAAGAGTTTTGTGGTTGAATTGCTGGGGTTTTCTAAGTATAAAGACCATAAAGTTAGCAAAGAGGGAGAGTTTGATCTCCTCTGCCCCCATTTGGATGGCCTTTATATCCTTCTCTTGCCTGATTGATTGCATTGGATAGAACTTCTAGAACTATGTTGAATAATAGTGGTGATGGTGGACATCCTTGTCTGGTTCCAGTTCTAAGTGGAAATGCTTTCAGTTTTACACCATTCAGTGTGTTGTTAACTCTGGGTTTGTCACAATGGCTCAAATTAATCAACAGAAAAAGAATAAACAATCCCATGTACCTCTGGGCAAGAGATATGAACAGAACCTTCTCTGATGAAGACAGATGAATGGCTAACAAACCTTTGAAAAAATGCTCATTGTCCCTAATTATCAGAGATATGCAAATCAAAACCACCCTGAGATACTACCTAACCCCAGTGAGAATAGCCCACATCACAAAGACTCAAAGCTCCAGATGCTGGCATGGATGTGGACAGAAGGGAACACTCCTATACTGCTGGTGAGATTGCAAACTAATACAAACATTTTGGAAGGAAGAATTGAGAATTCTCCAAGAACTCAAATTAGACTTCCCATTTGATTCTGCAATCCCATTACTAGGCATCTACCCAGAAGAAAAAAAGAATCATTTTATCATAAGGACATTTGCACTGGACTGTTTATAGCAACTCAATTTACAACCTCAAATATATGGAAACAACCTAGTGCCCACCATCCCAGAAATGGATTAACAAGCTGTGGTATATGTATAACATTGAATACTATTCAGCCATTAAAAAGATGGAGATTTTATATTTTTTGTATTAACCTGGATGGAGTGGAACACATTTTTCTTAGTAAAGCATCACAAGAATTGAGAAGCAAGAATCCTATGTACTCAATTCTGGTATCAGGACAATCAATGACTAGTATATGGTGGGAGGTGGAGGAAAAGGGGTACAGGGAGAGGGAAGGAGGAAGGGGCGTAGGAGGTCATGAAGTGAGACACACATCTAGGGGATGGGACATAACAATAAGAGGGACTTTACCTAATAAATGGAATCAGTGTAAACTAGTTCTTTGTATCCTTAATGAATCCCCAGCAATAAAGAAATAAAAATGAAACAAAAACAAAATGTAGATAAAAGATAAGATAGGAACAGAAGCTTTTCAAAAGAAGATAAGATAAAAGGCCAACAAAGATGAAAAAATGCCATCACTAATCATCAGGGTAATGCAAATTAAAACCACAATGAGATTCCACCTTATTCCTGTCAGATTGGCTATTACTAAAAAGTCCAAAAACAATAGCTCCTGGCATGGATGCAGAGAGAAAGAAACATGTATGAACCATTGGTGGAACAGCAAATTTGGAATAGTACAACCTCTATGGAAAACAGTATGGATATTTCTCAAAGAACTAGAAGCAGAACTACCATTTGAACTGGCAATCCCATTACTGGGTATCTACCAAAGAGAAAAGAAGTCATTTGATCAAGAATATACTGCACATGAATGTTTATTGCAGCCAAATTTACAATCACAAAGATATGGAATCAATCTAAATACTCATCAATTCACAAGTGGATTAACAAAATATGGTATTATTCTATGTGAAGTATCTCGGGAATGGAAAAACAAATATCACATGAACTCTAAGAATTTGTAACTGGATGATAGGCACATATGAGCACTGAGAAAAGTAAATGTCATTAGACATCAGGAAGTGAGAAGGGGGTAAAATCTCACTCAACAGGTACAATAAACAGTATTCAGGTAATGGACACTCCAACAGCCT
The DNA here is from genome assembly GCA_963573935.1 of Arctocebus calabarensis. Classification (NCBI taxonomy): domain Eukaryota; kingdom Metazoa; phylum Chordata; class Mammalia; order Primates; family Lorisidae; genus Arctocebus; species Arctocebus calabarensis. Next base: position 46,563 of record CAUYON010173567.1, on the reverse strand, counting down.
GCACTTAAGCATTATAAAAGCTAGCCATGTAACAAAAACATTTGTATTCCCTTGATATTTAAAAAAATGTTTTTCAAGAGTTGCTGATATCTTAAAGATTCTTTAGAATTTCTTATGCATTCAAGATAGTATTCTCTACTCTAGAAGAGAGAAAAGAAGTGGTCTCAGTAGTAATTACATTCTGAAGACCATATATATTATATATGGACTCATTTTGTTTAAATAACGACCACATGCCAAATTAATTTAATAGATTTTCTAATGAGTTTTAAATTTTGATTTGTCCTTTAAAAGCTCTTGACAATTTGGGGGCTGATCACGCCATTTCCCAAGGACAAGAAAATTTTAACTATAATGTTCTGGTAAGCTTGTGAGGTAGTACATTAGAATTTTATTTTTTATTCTATTTGAAAGAATTATTAGTAGGATTTTCATTTTTTCTTTCTCAGTATTATACCCTAATGTTTTAAGTTATTTCAATTTTATTCATAAGTCAATATAGTCTTTAAATCTTCCAGAGTTTCTTTCTTCAATTATTATGTGTTCATTTACGTGCATATGTCTATGCATGTATACATACATGTAATATAAATATGTAGAGAGATATAATGTATGTATATATAAACCATTTAACTTAGTCACTGAAATGAAACACTGGCATTGGGGAAGTTTTTCCTTGAGCTATGTAAAGAACATGGGTGTTTGTCACTTGCCAAAAAAAGCAATGGCTTGAGGAAGTAAAACTTTTATAAATATAATTTTCCAATCTTTCCAATTATAAAAGTAATTGCTTTCTGATTTCTAAGTATGTCTACTTATGCAATTATGTAAAAAAAAATCTTTCCCTGTTTCTTTCCTGCACGATAATCACATATTTGTTATATGAAAAATAAAATGTCTTAATAATCATAAAAAACCTTGTAAATCTTTATAAAAAAGAAATACTGATAAATAATTTTGTAAGAATGTTTTACCTAAAATATGATATCTGTATTATTCTTCTTCTACAAAAGTGTTTATAAAGTTACGTGCAACATATTTTCAGATGAATGTTTCCTCAGACTGTTTTCCCCAAACTGATCTCTTATAATATCTTTAATTTTAGACAGAAATTTATAAAAAATCCTTTAGGTTTGTTTTAATGAGCAGAAGAAAAAATAGTAATCTTCATGTAGATATTTAAATTTAAATCATTTCATCTTTCAGGTATGAAATAATTCACTATTCTATGCATTAGTTAGATGTTGTTTCAATGTGTATAGGAATATACTAACAAAAAGGCTTATAACTATTATACTATATAGCATGAACTACAACATAAAATGATAGCGTATTTTTTCTAAAAACAGTATAAACAACTACAGTTATTATTGATTCTCTTAAGGCATTGTTTGTAAGGCATTAACAATCTGGCAAATTATAACAAAAACCTAAAATACCCTAATTACCTTTCAAACTCCTTTTACTGCCATCTTCTGATTTCCACATTTGAGATGAGAAAGAATCTTGACCTTGTCTCACTAGATACTGTCTCATTACAGGCCTCTGAATGTTAAAAAGAGGTTGCCATGTTGACAGCTACTCTAGACTTCTAGGCAAAACACTGATAGTCAGACTTATCCCAGCCGTTTAGTTCCTAACTTTTTTTCAAACATTGGCTTCCGTTTTGGTTCTTGAGCCTCTACAGTCACGTGCACAGACAGTTGCCTACCAATATGATGAGTACTTTCTCTTTGGAGCTTCAGCAAAAATAATTCAAAAATTAATATTACCATCTTTATTCCTAATGGTGCTAATATTAGAAAATTATGGTTATCTTACCACAATGCCATAAGATAGCAAGTAGACATCAATACAGTATGATTGAAAATAGTGATTAGAAAAAAATAAAATTGTTTCATATTAATATCCCAATAAGTTGAGTCCCATCCATTATTTCATATCATATTCATATCTACTTTGTGAAATGTTCAAGACAGGGAATAAACATAACATTTAGAAGTGAGACATGAAAATAATCACATAATATTTCTGCTCCTTCTGCTATATCTCATTTATGAATAAATTGATTAACAGAGAGCAGATAGTAACTGATAAAGCCAAGAACAGAATTAATCAATATATTTGTACCCCAACACTCCCCAAATTTGTGTGAAAGAAGTAGTGCCAAATTATTATTATTATTATTTTATTAAATCATAGCTGTGTACATTAATGCAATTATGGGATACAATGTGCTGGTTTCATATACAATTTAAAATACTTTCATCAAACTGGTTAACAAAGCCTTCACCACATTTTCTTAGTTATTGTGTTAAGACATATATATCCTACACTTAGTAGATTTTAACATGTACCCTTGTAAAATGCACCATAGGTGTGGCCCCACCAATTACCCTCCTTCCACCCATCCTCCCCCCCTCCCTCCTCTTTCCCCTTCATCCGGGGCTGTAGTTGGGTTTTAGCAGTCATATAGAAGTGATTATAAATTGGTTTCATAGTACGGCTAAGTATATTGGATATTTTTTCTTCCATTCTTGAGATACTTTATTAAGAAGAATATATTCCAGCTCCATCCATAAAAGAGGTAAAGTCTCCATCTTTTTAAAGGCTGCATAATATTCCATGGTTTACATGTACCACAATTTATTAATTCATTCATGGGTTGATGGACACTTGGGCTTCTTCCATGACTTAGCAATTATGAATTGGGCTGCAATAAACATTCTGGTAGATTGCCTAATTCTTTATCTCTAGCTCTCATTTGGGTCTCTTTTGTATACCTTTGCATAGCTGAATCCTTCCTGCTTTACAGGGATAGAATCAAGTGTCATGTCTTTAAAGAAACCTTTCTGGACCACAGTTTAATCTCCTTCCCCAGTCATGACGCTATAATACCCCTACCCAATTTGACTTTCCTACTAGGACATCACTCTCTGAAATTATCTTTTTTATTTATGTATTAGTTGGGCTTTTGCTTAATACCCTATGAAGACAGGGAACTTATTGGACTTGTAGACTGATAAATTCTTACTTTCTTGAACAGTGCCTAATAACATATTGCTTATCAAACAAGTAGTTTCTAAGCAAGTGCCTTAACGTCTTGTATAATCTCATTCCCTTCTTATACATCAGGACTGCCTTTTCTCTCTTGATACACAGAGTCAAACAAACCACTAGAAAAGAAAATTCTACTCTCAGCCTCTTGAGCTGTACACAATCTGCCTACATGGTCCTCATTTCCCCATGACCTAGGTACCATCAAAACTTACCTTTATAGTAAGTTCCTTAACCTTTATTTTCAGGGATGCAAAGTAAAATTCAGAAAAGTTAAATGACTTTGTTTGGAGCTATATAGTTTGTAATTACAGGAATCTAAACTAGATCCAGATCTTTTCCCTCCTCTAACACATTGCAAATAGTTAATGCTATGAAGAATATTCCTAGTCAGTGTTTGGGTAGGAAATAAACCTCTGAAGAAGACATTGAGGGCTTTATATTGTCCCCTACTATCACGTTTCTACTATTTCAGGACTCTATAGTAAAAAATCAGATCCTGCTAAAAGGAAATTTTTGACCTGTCTAGTCTCATTTTTTTTTTTAATGGCAGAGAAATGAAAGAAGCAAATTCAACCCTGTCTTAGAGTAAATAGTATTTTAGACTTGTCCTGAGATATCTAGATAAAAGATCTCATATCCATTTTGTAACACACAACATATTTAAATAACTGACTTGATGTCACATGAGTATTAAGTCATATCCAGGATTTGAACCAAGTTAGTGAGTTTACAGATTTGTAGATGTGAAAGATAACAGATATGTCATCCACAAAATAAGTGCAAACTTAATCATTGCATACAGATGATTATATTCCATTCCCAAGTGGATAAAAAGATTTTAGCATCTCTCATCATTTCTCTCATTAAGTATCTTGTATAACCAGGAAATTCTACTTCACACCTAAGTTAAATCTTCCTGATTACAGCAAAAATGTACTACTTCTCATGAGAGTGAATAACAACAGCTGGTCACTTCATAGCCATAAACTTCATGATCCTTCATATGCTTGTAGATCCTTATTAAGTCACCCTTCAGCCTTCTATGATGCAGCAGGCCTTATAAAAGTACCATCAGGCACAAAAATCATTAGAAGCACCACAAGGCACCATCATTAAAGTCACCATCTGGCATATATAGAGTGCTGGAAATGTCAGCAAATATAGAGTGCATATTCATGGGCACACTACTGTTTATGTCTTTTAACTGGTCAGTAATGTTAATTATAATTACATCTTCATTGTGGGATTTTATAGCTTGTATGGATAAATGAACATACACTTGATTAACTAACTACAGACTAAATGGAAAATAGTTCTCAGGCTAATGTTTCCATAAACTATTAGTACCCTTTTGGTTGACTAAAATCCCCAAAATCATTGAGTGCTGAGCAAATAGACAAATTGTTTCTGTCTCCAAAGAGAACCCAAGCTCTTTTCTAACTAAGTGATTTCTTTATTTGATTATAAAAAAAATTAAAAAAAAAAGAAAACATAAAATAACTTTTCCTTTCACTCTCAGAGTTTCAGTGTGGCTAATTTAATGTAGACAATGAGATTTGTATAAACAGAAAATGTTAATAATGCCCTTCAATATCAGTTTATCCTAAAAAGGCTTGCTATTGAAATTCTAAGCAATTAAAAATGCTTATTATAGATGAATATTATAAGAAATTTAAAAATAAATACTTTTTAATTTACTTCGCATCCCTCAAGCTTGGGGTTCCATATGTGCTAAGAAATTATATCACAGAAGTTAGACTATACTGTATAAAAGATACTTTCTCTGAAAAATTTCTTATAATAAACATTATACACTTATATTTCACTCATATATTTAGATTATACTGCATACACTATTGGGATAAACTACATTTTAAGATGCCCAAAGCTCCACAGAGCAAATGTAATTATATTTGCTAATATACCTGTCGTAAAATATTGTTTTCTTTAATATTTTTTTCTTTTCTAAATAAACTTTTTAATTTCTGCATTAGGTTTTAGGTTCCATGATGCTTAAAATCTATCCAAATGAAGTTTTACTGTTACGTCATTTTATTGGTTCCACTCATCACCTGTGTTTCTAGGTTCTATGCTCTCTCCTGCCTGGTTCTTTCTTTTTCCTCAGTGGCTTTGACAGGCTTTTATTTACATTCATATCATTTCACATTTCTTTTCGATATTCACTGTGCCTGGGGGAAAGTCGATTTTTCTTAAATACAATCAAAGTATATTTAATTGAAATAATTAGTGGATAAGAAGTTTTTGTTACAACTCTATCTTGCAATGTCACATACTGTATTTGTGAAGATTAAATGGTAAGTTTTTAGTTTCTCTACAAAAATTTTCAAATTTGGAGAGTGAGTAAATGAGATTACTGTAAAACATGCCACAGACAATACTGTACAAAAGTCTCTCTATTTCTTACATCACAAATGTATCAAAACAGTGATTAGGCATGTAAAGAATAGCCTTGTCTTATTCCAAGGCAAATAATAACTGGAGGATATAAACACACATATAACCTGTACATGTGTGTTTACACCTGAGTCTATTTTGTCTTCTATTTTGTTGGCAGCACTAAGATATCCAGAACACAGTGAAGATACTTTTCTTCTCGACTATGTTACCGTTATTCCTCTCCCACTTTCCTATTATTTCTCACTTTAAAAAAGGACTAGATTTACTTTTTTTTTTTTTTTTTTTTTGCAGTTTTTAGATGGGGCCGGGTTTGAACCTGCCACTTCCAGTATATGGGGCCGGCGTCCTATTCCTTTGAGACACAGGCACTGCCCAGAACTGGATTTACTGTCAGACACTTGAAGATGAAAACGAAATGTAAAAATAAGAGATGTGCTCATTAGTGTCCACTTTGCAGCCTCAATTCCCACCACCACCACTGCCATGCTAAGATGCTTTTTCTGTTCTATTCTTTGCCTCCAAAAGCTGATCCTGTAGATTGCAAATCTACATGTCCTTTCTAGCTAGCTTCTGGTGGAGTTCATCCAATGAAGATCACCAGGAGGAGATCAAAGGACAGAAAGAAAGATATGAAGGGTTTGCTTCTCTACTTTTTTCTGTTGTGGGCCATATATTCTGGTAGATCCTACATTCTCTCAGGGTTACGGCACCTTCCAGGCAGCTCTTTCCACCCTGCTCCATGTCTCCTTGAGTTCTTCTGCAACTATTTTCCCCCTCTTGTTCTCCAGGCTTTAGGGGTGTAATGGCTTCCTGCTGTTTCTAGTGTCTTAAGTGCTTCAACACCATGTATTGGTTCCTTTAAACTTTCTCACACCTATGAAAGCAGTCTCTTTATTAAATTTGTGAACCATGTAAGGTTTCTGTCAGGACCAAGATTAACCTAAGAGCCCATTCTCTTGGGAAAAAAATAGTTGATTTCTTTATAGTTAGTAGAAGTGAAAAGAACACTTGAATTCAACATTTTTACATTTGTATTTATTGTTTTACATATTAAAAATTATTCACAAGTAAAATATACATTAATGAACAGCCACCATGCTTTGTCAGAATGACATAGGGCATTTCTATCCTATTCATTTATTTTGAAAAATCAATTTTTTAGCTATTCATGGTTATAAGTGTATTTTATTAAGATTTGATTTGAGGCACACCTTTATAGCCTGCTAAGAGAAAAAGTATTTTCCTTGCTATCCCAAATAATGTCAAACAATCCCATGGAGCTACTATTTTGAAACACAATCATGTACCACATAGTAACTTGGTCAACAGATTGCATGTAAGATGGTGGTCCCATTAGGTCATAATACCATATTTGACTCTAACTTTTATGTGCTGAAATGTGTTTAACATATATAACAAATGCTTGTCATTATGTTACAGTGTTCTACAGTATTAAGTACATTAGACAGGTTGTAACTTGGGGACCATAGCTTTATCGTATAGCCTAAGTGTTTAGTAAACTATCATTTAGTTTTGTGTAAGGACACTCTACGATGTTCACACAGTGATGAAATTGCCTAATTATTCCTTTCTCAGAACACATGACATCTCTGGTGTTAAGTATGCATGACTGTAGTTGCTTTCCTACCAATAAATATCCTTTCATTGATAGTCTTAGTTCTGGTAGTGGTTGCGAATTGGGCTTTGTGGTTTCAGGGATATACTCAAGGTTAATAAATGCCTATATACTAAGAATGTAATCTGGTGTGCAGTGAAGTCAGCAGAATTCTGATACATGCTAATCTTCATGCCTGAGGTTCTTAAGCATGGCATATTAATATTCAGAAATGATTTGAGGAAATCCAAAGTATTCATATAAATACGTAGAGAAACTGCACTCAATTTATACAGATGTGTCTCCCAAGAATCTCAGGAAACTAATGTATAGGAACAGAGTTTTCTTTTTGGTGAGTAGCACTCCAGCCCCCAGGAGAAGCCCCTGGAGGGAAGGAATACTATTTCCTCTATCCCAGGGCTGGGAGTGCCAGCATGATGGGAACCAAGTTGGTTCCCAGGACTGAACTGAAAGGCACTGGACACAATACTTTTCATATTCCAGTTGAAGAAATAAATCATCTTTGAAAATTCCATTGTGTTATTCATGACTGTAAAGTAGCTATCATGCCAACCAGAGGAAAAACATCCTTGTGCTTAAAATACCATTATCCTAGAGTCAAGTATGAAAGTTGTATTGTTCCTAGAGTCAAGTATGAAAGTATTGTTCTCGGTGGAACAATAATAGAGATGACTGTGAAGGAATGCCAGAACAGAGTAGAAAAGTAAGGTTTCTTTTATGTAAATCATGCAAGGGATGGATGGCATATGGATGTTTAGTGGATGAAATGAGGAATTCTTGAGGGGATGGAAATAATTTTCAACAGAAACATAATTTGTTTAGAATATAGTATTTTTTGTTAGTGTTGTTCATCAGTCTCACAATAACAATTTTTTTTTTTACTATTATTAACCTATGATACTCAACCTGCTGATTTTCCTTCCCCCTAACAAATAGGTTGGTAGAAATCAATATTATGTATGAAATCTAAGTTTCTTTAGATTTTGGCATCCAGTTGGCACTAAGAGGATTGCATTAATAGTCACAATCAATATTTTGCTGGCCTGACAGCCTTTGTACTAACTGAACAAAGCAGGATTTATTTGTATCAATAGTATTTCTTTCTCAAATAGGAGATAGTAATGGAGTGTAAGGGATCTCTTCTTAAAGTATGAAAGCTTTCACCTGTATTTAAATTTTACAACTCTCTTAAAAGGAACTACCTTGATCCCTTGAGGGAACTTACATCCTTTTTGAGAATGCAAATCACTTTCTAAGGGACTACTTTTGGTGTTCCTCAAAGTAAAAATAAAAATGGAAGCCAAACCCACTGCATTAGCTTCAGTGTTTATCATCCAAGAAAATTCAGAATTTATTAACAAAATTAGGAGAATTCTCTAAAGAAATTCTCTTCAAGAAAGACTTTGTTAGCAGCTGGCCTGCAATCCATTCTCTCTGTTCAGAGAAGAAGGTGAGGGATTTCCAAGGATGAAAGAATGAAAGTGACCATGTTCTAGGAAATGAGAAGTTGATGTATAAAAGGAAATGATAGGGTAAAGTAGTGTCTGTGTCATGTATAGGCAAAAGTCCCCCAAACAGAATTTATCCTTTATTCCTGCAAAAAAATTCTGGGGTAAGTCAATTAAAATACATCTATTTTGATAGACTAATTTGAATAGTTGGAATGCTTGTAAAGAATAGCAAGGGTACCAGGAACTCAAGGTGAGGACTGGATAGATACAAAGTTTTGGGAGTGGACAAGGGAAAAGGTGATGGTGATGCAGCCGGAGGGGGACCCTACCTACACTAGAGGTATCTGCAGAAACTTACGCATCTGTTAAACTGTTTCCTAAGGAAATCAGTAAAACACAGGGCACAGGACAGCATGCCAGTGGGTATATGAGACAAAACAAAACAACAGCCTGCCGAACTGCAGCCACAATTATCAGCGCTCTTAAACTGATATCAAAGTTTACTAGTTATTTCAGTGATACATTGTTTTTTCTTCTGATTTACTCACTTAGTATTTGTTGAAGGATTAACAATATTTTGGTAGGAATGAAACATCTGTGCCTGTTTTTGCTCCTCTCCTCAGAAACCTTTCTGTATATATTTCTACTTCCATTTCTACTACATAAAATTGTCCCCTTCACTCTATTTGGTCATTAATCAACTTTGCCCACTGATATGTGTAAAAACTATTTTTGTTTTTTAAAATTGGCAATTTACAACTCCAATTCATGTTTCCTTGTTATGAGAAAGTTTCACAGCTAGAATCACATGAAGTGAAACTAAATTCCTAATGCAGCATTTTTCATGTAAAAAAAATGAATATTTTCACGTCAAAAATCCCTATTACTAGTCTTGTGATTGGCAAGAGCCTCAAGTTACTTCACTAGTGGAAGTCCCAAGGCTCTCCTCCTGCTTCTTAGCTCAATTAATGTTAACCTTTGCCTTATAACAGTGAAATACATTTATTTCTGCCCCATGCATTATGTGAATAACTTGTCCCCATTTCTAGATGGCTTTCTTATTGCTGTTTTTGCTATGTTATCTTAGCTTGGCTACTCTACAAGGGTAACAGATATTTATATGTCACCAGTCATTAAGACATTCCCTGATTTGATATTTGTGCCAGGTACTATTTTAGTAGTGGAGATATAGTGGTAAATAAGGCATGATTCATACTGACAAGAAATTCATAATATGCATATCAGACAGAATAGGCACATTTATTCTGCAGTAACTAAAAACTTCAAATATCAATGTTTTAAAATAGTGGCTTATTTCTAGCTGATGTTATGTGAAGGCCCAGAAAATCTGCTCATTGTAGGCATTTAGAATCTGATTAAGACGGATGCTCCATTTCGGTTCATGGTTTCATAATTATTGAGATAGGAAAAGGGAGTGTGCTGGCTGTAAAAGCCTATGCCTATATGTGATACAGGTTGCTTCCTCTCACACTTCATTGGCCAAAGAAAGTTATACATGCATTTCTGACACATGACAACTTCATAAGGATCATGTGAATACAGGGTCATATTAACTAATATTAAATTATTTTGATTACCTATATCATACTATCACATCAATACTATAGTATCATCATATACTATATCTATAATCAAATATAGTATTCTATTTAAATATCTTGCTTATAATTTAATTTATACTGCTAAGAAATAAATGTTTTTTTTTCTCTCCTTTATGTGTTTTATAGCTATTTATCACCTAGGTCACACAAATATTTTCCTTTGCAGCCTTCTGATCTAATCACATAAAACCAATAAATAATAGTGCTGCCATATATGCTGGGGCTTCCCTGGTCTCAGGCTAGCATTAGCTCAATATATTTTTATGTCGTTTTCTTGATTATACATCTAGCTTTGCCTGATATCTAGACTCAGCACTTCTACGCACACTTATATAATTTCTATTTCTAACTTCTGTCATCAGAACATAATCCAGTTAGCATTCTTGTTCAAACAAGCATTAAGACAAACAAAACATGGAAAAAATCATTTTCAACTGAGTTCATTAAAGCTTAGACCTGTGGCAAGACATCATTTTAATGATGGCACAAATTGAAGAAAAATAAATTTAGTGAACTATTTAATATCAATGCACAATTCTTATTGGAGAAAGATACAAATAAATTTTGTCTGTCAGTGTATGACTTGGATCATAATATAGCCATTTTGTTTGTTCCTTCGCATTTTTTCTCATTATTTTAAGTAGTATGGTTTAGGAGGAGGACACAGGTTTAAATCATCAAGTAGACACATGATTTACTAACTCTGCAAACTTTTTGAAACTCAGGTTTCCTTGTGCTATTGCAATGTTCGGCATGCAATAACATGGGTTTCAAAGTTCTTGTTGCTTTACCTTCTTAAAATTGCTTTGGAAAAGAATGGTGTTGCCTTTTTCTTTAAATTTGAAAAAACATTGGGGAGGAAAGAACAAATAGTCGCACGAATAGTCGCTAAGGAGTCAAAAAGAGAACCTTGGCCTGTCTATCATGTTTCTATTATTTTATACAATATAATTTTTTTAATGAGACAAAAATATTTAGGAATATATTTTCCTACATCATTATTTTCCAATAACTGATCTGGAGTGACATCCTACTCAATAAGGAGCTGAGGAATCTTAATTATGAAGATTTATTGCCTTAATTACACAAAAGCTATTTTGAAAAATAGGATACTACTCAATGGATATGCTAGTTATCACTTACTTAACACTGTTAAGAAAAGGACTGAACTAAAATTTTATGTAAGGATTTCATTCATGAATTTAAGAATGAGTTAAAAAATCATTAAGCTATATATATTTAAAACATTCATTGATGTAATTTGTGATAATAATGATTAGATGTAACTTATGACTGGTTAATAGGTGACTGTGATTTCTTTCACAGGTATAAACAATAGTTATTAAAGTCTTTAAAAACTGTTTTATTATGTATGTGTATGTATTTACTTATTTGAATTTCTCATAATTAACCAATCACCCTATTAAACTAGTAAAAGTTATTTTAATGTGTTCTATTTTATCATGCATGCTTCATTTAGTGTGTTCTATTTTAGCATGCATGTTCCTATGACACAATGTAATACTTTTTCTCTTAAATAATTATTGGGATTTCAGGGCAATATCATTTAATATAATGTCAAGGGAAGCTGAACTCAAAATCATATCACAGAAAGCAAAATATATAAATTAGACTGTTTAGCAGTTATTCAGTATAGTTATAATCTTATCCTTATTTCTCATTTTTTAAGTATACGGAAAAAGTGAATTTCCTTTATTTGTGGACAAATTAGTGAAACAGAGAAAGCTTGTGACAGAAAGCAGAACTACTGACACTAACCAGGTTTCTCTTGAATCTGTCCTTACCTCACTCCAAGATACTTGTCTTTTCAATTTTGTACTCTCTGTGGCCCATCCTGAGACATCAAGATACCACCTATTCTGAGGCTCTTTTAAGTACACACAAAGGTAATCCAATGTCATGGTATAAGTTATGTCTCTTTTCTTTTTTCTTAGATGTAGTACTAAGGAGGTACAACATGTATTCTCTTTTATGCTTTTTTGCACAGTCGAATCCTTCTGACTGCCAGCTGTAAGAATGTTCCTCTGATAGAGAGTATTAGAAATAGCAACAGATTTAGAAAATGTTGAGGAGAGCTCTTTCATTTACAGATTAATAACAAAACAAAGCAAAAATAAACAAACAAAAAACCCCAAAGTCAAAGCCTAAATTGGTGAAATATAAGCTAGTTAGCAGCATGAATCTAAACATCTCACCAGTCTAGAGTTTGTATAGTCCAGAGTGGCTGCTGTGGCTTTTTAATTATTTCTCACAGCCAGGTTTCACCCTATGTTCCTCGTAATAGCCTTAAAGTATACCTATTTTACACATTGGTATTATTTAGTGCACCTTTCAGTAAAATAAGTGCTTAAATAAATATTTGGAGAGTGAATAAATAAAAAGGAAATGAATGCATAAAGTCACATATCTTCCACACAATATGCCTAGCTATGTAATTCTTTCAGATCAGTCAACTTAAAACAATATATTTCTCATATATTACTTTAATATAATCTCATTTTAGTAAACTAATGGTGATCTTCTTTATTTACCTTATTGCAAACTTCCAACTTAAGTTTATAGTTTATTAGACCAGATGAGGAAAGGATTAGAAGGAAAATAATTTGATTAGGTAGTATATGCTCATAAATTGCTGCCTAGGCAATCTAAATTAGAGCAATATTTAATGAGACACATAAGAGATTTGATGGTAATTAAAAAAAGAAAGCCAATGTGATTAGATCAAAAAGCAATTGGAGCAATTAAATGTTGTCTTTTGTTTTCATCACTTTGGGGGGTAATTAAAATGCTTGAAATGTACAAGTTTCTCATGAAGTGACAAAGTTAAATACAGACTCTAAAAATAAGTTAATAAATTATGAAGTAGGCAAAAGAAGATCTATTGTTTATAGAGTCCCATTTTAGTATTTTGCTAAAACAGTGTGGTGATACAGGGTTCTTTGATTCAGAGCTGGACAGGGACACCCTCGATTTTCTAGGCCTGGGCAAATGGGCCTGGTCTAGACTGCATTCTCTGTACTCAAGGAAGGTCCAAAAAAAGCATCTGATAGGTATCTCATCAGGGTGGTCCTTCCTGGAGTGGAAAGCATGCACTTGGTTGTTTCACCTGGGACAGGGACTATAAGGATTGTATTTGTTTGCTAATATATACATTTGCTAATTATTTTTTGCCTGTAGGTTGCTGGCCCATTGTGACACTTTCTGGACATTCATTCACCACATCCCCCTGCTCACAGGCAGTATATGAACCCCTACACAAGGGTTCCCCTCCCTCCACTGCCAGAGGTTTTGTTGCCTTTCTTTCTCTTATTTATTTCTTTCTTTGTCAATAAACTGTGTCCTTTTGCTTATGTTCATGGTTGGTGGTTTCTATCTTCATACTCCAAGATAAAGGACTTGGCATAGAGAGAAATTCTGGCAATAGTGACTCTAAAGGGGAAACATGAGAGTTTTTGGTGGGGAAGGGTGAGGTCAATATTATTTGGTGATGGTTACACAAATCTACACATACGATAAAATTTCAAAGATCTGTACACCCAAAAAAGTGTGCATATGAAATCTGAACAATGTCTATAGTTAATAGTATTGTCCCAATATGAGATGCTTTGTAAGACAATATTAGGAGAAAAATAATAAAATGAAATGCAGGAACTCTCTATTAGTTTTGTAACTTTTGGGAAGTCATGAAGTATTTCAAAATAAAATATTAAATACAATAAAATAAAAGATCTTCCTGCTTTAACACTTTATTTAAAATATAGGGAAATTACCATAAAATTAAAATTGATTTTCTCCACTACTTTTGATTTCTTTTCTCATTTGATTATTACCTTCTGTCTATGTACGTCATGAAGCAAATATAAAATACTTTCAATATTTCTTATAATATGTAGATGTACATTTTCATAGTTACTACAACACTGAACAGTCTTTCTGGGAAGACATATATAAAACAATAGAAAGGTATGCAAAAGGAAATTTGTCAAATACCCATTTTCAGTTTCTTATACAATGAATATCTTATTTGCAGCTTCTTTGAGGCTATATTATTTTAAAGATCCGGCAGAAGGGGTTAGATAATATATCAGAATTAATAAAGTTATTTCTGGCAAAAAGGTTAGAATTCCACCACCAAACAAAATCTTGGTAGATAATCATCCATTAGATGTTTTACATTTATGCACGTATTTATGAGAGAGGACACCTGAGAAGGGTGAGGTAAGGAGAACAGGTCTTCTCAAGGAGACCACAAGGATACACTTGCAGGGTCCTCTCTGTGGTGACTCAGCTCTTGTGAATTTGTAAACTTAACTTCCTGGAACTTGGAAATTTCCAAGTTCTGTGGAACACTGTAGTTCTGTAGGGGCTGGACTAGCATCTCCCACTTGATTCAAACTGGCCAATGAGAAGGGTACCTGTGGGGTGGAACTTTTTGACTGTCAATAAAAAGGGAAAGACCAAGCCAGTCGGGGAGGGTGGCCATTTGGAATTTGTCTATGCTGTAAGCTCCTGGCTGGTGAATAAAGCTCTTCCTCTAATAAACGTGGTGTTTGGGTGCTCATTCTCTCTGTTGGGCCTCATCTTCCTGCAACATTTTAAGCAAAAAATGGGCAGCTTCTCTTTGGTACTATCTTTTCAAGGATGTGTGTATAGTAACCAGCTTCAGAAGACAGAGATAATGTAATAAAGATAGTGCTTTGCTCTAGGGCAAAATTTAGCAAGTTGTTAACTATGGCCTTAAAGAGATTAGCATTTCCTAACTCAAAGTTACTTAGCTATAACATAAACTATGTGCATTGTCCCTTGAGATGTGGGAGAGCAAAGGGAAATGATATAAATAATGAAATTCTTGTTGAGTGCTGTCCTGTGATAAATAGTCATTTGTCTCTAATCTAGGAGACTATGAAACTCTTAATAATTTAACTTGCTGATTCAGAAATTGGATAAAATCTCAGATGAAAGGAATTTGAAGATTATTTGAAATTATACAAACTTCTTATAAATTTTCAAGATTTCTTTCTGACTGTTCCTAGGCACCAAGTCTATCTTTCCCTTGTATGATAACAGTCACCCCAGGCCAGTATAATGGGTGTAATCTTTAAATTGCAACTTGTCCAAAATGAGGATTAGGGGATTAAAATTTAATTCTGGTTACCATTTTATAAATGTTTTTGTCTGTCTTATATCTGACTCTTCTAGACCAAAGGTCTGGATAGGGTGAGGTGGAGGGTAGGAATGAAATTATACCTACTCTAAAATTTTGCAAAGGGACATGAAGAACAAAAATGCTGTAACTGGGAAGACAAGACGGCTTTAGTTCCTGGGAGGTTTGAGTAAAGGAAGAACATTAAAGATCTTTTGCCATTCAGAACTGCCCCTGGAATTTTCCTCTAGAATAGAAACACCCTAGGGCTCCTCTTTATCTTTTCAATAAGATCTGAAAATGAGGGGAACCAAGATGAGCATGCAGCTCATAGAGTGTGCTGTGCTATGACTTATAAAGCACTTTATCTTTAACCCAAGAGCATCCTATCATCTGCTAAGATCTAAGAACCTCTGGCAAGCAGACATGTTACTTTGCAAATAGGATACAATCTCAGATTGTTCAAAGTTTTGGACATAACCCGAAAACAATTACAGAGAGCCCAGTTTAATTACATTCTGGCTCTGCAAAGTAGAAAATACAGAAGTAAAAATGATAATACAGGGGCCTGGATGTTTTATAAATAGTGCTTTTATAGTTTATCACTGAGTTCACAATGGATGTATAAGAATGTATCTGCCATCCCACCACACATCCACTTGGAGTTTAACTCTTACAGAATCTGTGGTGGAAAGTTAAATATGAGTCTTGAATTTCCATAGATGAACAGCATCTTACCTTTAACAAACTACATCTTGTTCATCAGGCATGCATAAGAAGCCAAAAATTAATCTTTCAGGGACAACTCTCAATTTGGTCAATCCTCAGACCATTCTGACAAGCATTACCATATGCTTCTCAGAATGTTCCAGAGAGAATTAAGCCCTATTTCACCACAGTTGTCTCAATAACATGCCCCACATTGACTTTCCTTCTTCCTCCTTCACTCCTGCTTCCTGGTAGAAGCACACAAATAGATCCTCTAAACACAAGCTCTTGTCTAAAGCTCTTTTAGGAAATACCTAATTTATAAAGCTCATTTCACAAGAAATAGATTTAGGTTGTATATTTATAAAAAATGTTTTATATCAAGCATTTTCAGATATTTCTGAAAACTAAAATTAAAGGTTTACATGACAAAATGCAATTTGACTTTTTTAAAATACATATTTCAGATTAATATGAGAAGCAAATGATTAGGTTAAATTGTTTGCATTTCTAAGGGAAAAAAATTTAAAAACCTGGCAATAATGCCAGCAAGGAATGCAAGATGATTCTACTGACTGATGACTGTTTGGATGTGCAAAAACTAGTGAATTTATACTGAAATGCATTAAGAAGATGCCTGGATAAAATCAGGATAATGATCTTTGTTTTGATACCAATCCAAAGTTACTATATTCTGCAAATGAAAGCTATAATCTTAGACTTATTTAATATTAGGTATTTAGGCATATTCTAATAAAGCCTTTAAACTTTGTCATTTGCTGTTTTTGTGGAAAAACTATCTTGCTGCTTTTGTGAAAAAAATTACATTAGACCTAATAAGAAACAAAATAAGACCTAGCAGAGCTTTTACCTGCATTACATTCGTAAGATACTTCATTGGATTCTGGTTGTTATGTAAGTTGGGTGACATTTAGAGACTTTAACATGGTTAAGGGAATCACTGATTGATTTACAAAGAAGCAAAGATGAAGATGAAAATAGAGAGATGAATCCAAATTCTACAAAAATAAATAAATAAATAAATAAATAACGGTCCCATAATCTGTTGAAGAGCTTTAAGTCCTGAGAGTGTTGCAGTTTTATCTTTTTCTTAGTGTCAGGTATGGATCCAACTGAACCATTATTAAACTCTATAGTCATATGAAGTTACTAACAGTGATGAAGAAATTCCACAACTTTCATCCATATCCATCAATGATTATATTAAATAGCCTTAACTAATAAATTAAAAAATACACCTAACACAAGCATAGCATTCTTTAGGTAACAAAGCACTTTCATAAGTTACTGCACTTAATTCTTCTAGCTTCCTAAGGAGGATAGATGAACAGATGAAATTGTTCACATTTTCCAATGCTGTTTTTGAATGTCAGATAAGTGATTTTGTTTCATAGTTTTCTAATACACCTAGAAGGGTATCAAATTAGAAGTCAATCCAATGTATTCTCACCTAAACTCCAATTTTTAGCTCTATAGCCATTATGTCTATCTAGGGGTCATGTTTCTTTTGGTGATGGTAACAAAAAGATCCTCATGAAATCCAGATTTTTGGATGCAGTATTAAATCCTCCTATAGCTCCATTTGACAGAAAAAATTCTAGAATTTAAGGAATACAGAGTCAAACCAAGAAAGGATAATATAATCAGAAATACAGTCACAGCTGGTCCAGAATTCCTTTGCTTATTGAAAATTCCTTTTATAATGTTTTTTCTATTTAACTATTGAGGTTGATTATCCTTATTTCCTTATTTCTAGTTTACCAACTATCTAAATGATTCACCTTTTTAATCATCTTTTCCTAATTCTAGCTTGCCAAAATTTATTTGATCTTTCCATTTTTCTCAATAATTCCCCTTCTCAGTAAACCAAAATAACAATGATGGAAAATGAAGTATATTCATTGATATACAGATATAATTTTTTAAAAAGTCATTATGGAAGGAGAATGTGAAATGAACATAACCACCTAGAGTAAAAGCAGCCAGACAGCTCTATTCTTCTGTATATTAAAAGAAAAAGAATAATATAAAATTTGTGAGTAGAAAGGAATCTTAGAATTACCCAAATCTAGAACTTATAACAATATATTTTCACTCAGGCCCAAGGCCCTTCCAAGCATACTATGTTGTAGCTCCGTATCACCAACTCTCTTATTTTACTTTCTCTATTTATTAGTTTTCTTTTCTGTGTTAATTCTTCAGTGGTGAAGTATTGACAGCATTGATTAAATAACACTGTGAATTTTAAATATAATAAGAAAAGTTTCCAATCCCATGGGATGTCATGATTATCAATTATAATAGATAAATTTTTCATCATTTATTAGAAATACATTTTTATCTCCTAAAAATTCACAATATTAAGAATTTATAAGTGAATAATTCATTTACTATTCTGTTCATCAAGGGAATTCATCCTCCTCCTCAACCAAAATGATATCAAATTGTATTATTAATCAGGTAAGTATAATTGAACCATTAAGGAAATAAGAATAACAATAGCTTACTTTCAGTAAGTTATCTCAATTTAAATGATTTTAATATGGGAAAATAAGCAATTAAAAGTTCCATATAATTTTTGATGTGATGCTATGCAGAGTTATGATTAAAAATTCACACTAACTTAAACATGAAATAATATTTGGTTATAAGTCCTGGTTAAGTAATATTTTCTTCAATACTAAATGTACCATTGTTGCTATCAGCATGTTTCAGTTGAAGTGTTAAGGCAGAGTTATTTCTAATAAAGCAAAACTCTTCTACATGTTACATTTTCACTGTGGAAAGGGATCCTCAAACCTTAGATATTCGCTTAGCATAAGGGAGGCTGTTTTAGAGAGGTAGCCATTTAGGGGAATTGGGCCAAAAAGTCAAATGAATTTAGTAACAGGTTAAACCACAGAACAATGGTTAAATCTCAGAATGTTGTGGAGGTTGGGTTTCCCCCCATGCTAGTGGTCCCTTTGCAGGAGGTAGTCCTTCTGATGGTTTCCCCCACCCACATTTGTGCTATACTGATAAGGTAAATAAAGGTGCTTAACTGGGAGGGGCTGGCTGACTCTGGTTCAGACCCAGCTTCTGTTCCTTTCCTTATTAAACTCCTTTTTGGAGGTCCGTACTGGCCTCCTCTACTTTCTGTAGACTATCACCCCATTTCTATCCTGTACAAATATTCAGAAACTCTTTATAATTGATATGTTTCCTCCATTTATGGAGGCACTGCCCTCGTCCAAGCAAGCACTACCCAACCTAAGGTATTGAGATAGGCTCCTCACTTATCTTTGCATTTCCATTCCCCCACATTTACCTCCTTACCCTCCCCACTGTATTTTACAGTAACGCCTTTTTACAACTTTCTGAATTGTAAATCTACTTTACTTTTTATTTTTGCAGTGTTTTTTTTTTTTTTTTTTGGCCGGGGCTGGGTTTGAATCTACTACCTCTAACATATGGGGCCGGCACTCTACTCCTTTGAGCCACAGGCACCGCCCTTGAATTATAAATCTAAACAGCCCACACTCCACAACTTAAAATGTCCATTGCCATGTGTATCCATGTTATACAGCCACATTTCTTTCCACTTTTACTTTGAGCCACTCTTCTTTTTTATTGTAATCCATCTATACCTACTTTCTTCCAGTTTCTCATCTACTGCCTCTCTTTCCCTCCTTAAGGCAACAAACTTACTCCCTCTAAATGCTTCTCTAAAAGCTCCCTAACTATACTCCCACTTTCCTTTCTATAATTTTCTTGTTTTGTTCCCTAGATAACATCTTAAATGTCATCTCCTCAGTGAGGTTTTCGCTGGCCAACTTATCTAATATCCTCTCTGTCATTCCTGACAACAGTTGCTACATAGTATATATCCAAACAGTACTGATCATAATTCATATGTATAGATGTATCATTATACAAAAACATTTATTGGTTGTATCAGGGTAAAGGATTAATGATGCTTTTAGTAATTTGTTTTTCTCAGATGTCCAGATTACATTCTTATAATTTTTTAAAACTTTAAAAAATAATTTTGAAATATATTTCATTTTAGTGTAGAATATTAGCAAATTGAAAACTTTAAACATAACACCCATAATACATAAAACCTCTACCCTTCAAAAACACCTACTCTGTAGATATTCATTGAGATCTAGTTGAAGCGCATTAATTTAGAAGATGAACTGTTGTTTTTTATTATTTTTTATTTTCATAAATGATGATTCTTTTTTTAATTATAAAATAATTTTAACATTCTCCCATTCAAGTACTACCCATGCCCTATCAATTCATGAGTGGATTTTTCAAAATGTGGTATATGTATACCATGGAATATTATTCATCCATAAAAGGTGAATTAATGTCTTTTGAAACAATTTGACAATTAGACTCTAAGAATTTAAAGAATAGGAAAACAAACACCTCAAGTACTTGCTATGAAATTGGAATTAACCAATGAGTACATGTGTGTACAGAGGAATGTAAAACTCAATGGAAATCAACAGGAGGGGAGGGAAAGGAGTCATGGGGTAAAAATGTACCTAACTGGTATAATGAACACAACCCAGGTGCATAAGGCAAACCCCAGACTCAAATATTATAAAAGCAATCCATGTAACTAAAAACATATGTGGACTTGTGGTACTTGAATTTTAAGGCCTTATTGGAGATATTAAAGCCATATAATCCTGCCTTAAAGTAGCTAAGTGTATGATTAGATCAAACTGATCAGCCTCTTAATCTGTTTTAATAAAGAACATAGTGTTTCTTATTGAAAAAACATGCACACATAATAAAATAGAATGTGATATAATATACAAAAACATAATATCTGTACATTAACTGTATAATATATTTTTAAAATCTACTATAACTCCTATTGTTCTTTTAGACCCAATATCTAGCATACAATAACATAAGAAGTGCAAAGAAATTTGAAAACATGACTTGTACATAGTCAATAGAAAAATAAAGACAAATGTAACAAAAACATTTGTGTTCCCATAATATTTTGAAAATAAAATAATTTCAAGCTAACAGAAAAGTTGTGATAACACAAAAAGCTTCCATAAATCTTTTAGCCAGAATTCCCATTTATTATCATTTACCATACTTTAACATATTTACTTTATTGTTATATACACAAAGATGCAAAAAATATAATTTTCCTAAGATATTTAATGTATGGAATATTTCACAAATATTACCTTTGTACAGAAGCCAGTATAATCTTCTTATTATTCCATTTTAAGGATATGTGTGACTAAGGTGAGCAGTTAACATTTTAAATTTTACCGTAATAAATAATAACAAGATCGTTCCCTTTTCCTTTCCAGGAGTGTTATTAAAATAATTAATTAATATAAGATAGTCATCAACTAATCCGAACAGACACTAGCTATGTATGACCAACATATGATCTTATAGATGATAAAGATCCTATAGGTGATTATAATATATATGATAATGTAGGTGTTAATTCATGTTTACTTTTAAAAATTTATTTCTGTCAGAGACTTTCATCATCATTTATTTGATGGTTCATATTAGAGAAGTAAAGTTAATAGTACCTATGATAAAATTATAATTTTAGAGGCATTAATACATTTTCTCATCATAATCTTTGATAGAATGAGTATGGAATGAGACAACCAAGGTTTCCAGTGCTTAAAATTTATTTTCCTTTAAGTTAATAGGTGGCTTTGCTGGGATTCACACCTAGGGATGCTGGATTCTAGAACACATGCTTTTGACTTTGATGCAACTACTTATAACTACTCTGTACCGGATAATTGTTGACAAAGAATAGAAATGAAAACTAAGATATAATTGTAAATAGAAACTATAATGATTTTAGGTCAATAAACCAATTGCTAAAAGAGAAGTGATAGGAACAGGATGCAATAAGAAGAATAAAGCAGAAATCCAAAATGAAAAATTACAAAGAACTTTTCAGCATGTTTTATCTATAGAATCAAGTAATAGGTATGGGCCAATCTATGCTTCAGCAATTCCCACTAAAAACAAATGTCTGATACAGCATCCTGTTTTATCAGGAGATATCTGACAGTTTGTATATATAGTAAATGATGTGCATTAAAACAAGACTGTTCTCCATCTGCTAGAAAGTAAGCAGTGGTTTCTATTACAACTAGGTTTGGGAGCAGATGAGTCAGTTACTTAGAATAGTGAAGTGCACGGGGCCAGACAATGACCTACTACAAGGGTATGGTAGATAGAGCATATGCAAAATCCCCTAATCAGAATAATAGGAGCAAACATGGTTCTCAGTGGCATTTTTGTCATAAATAACTACCCTTAGTGGGGCTGAGTTAATTAGAAGAGATGGAACATATGTTGGTAAATAATAGGAAAAACCTTCTTCCAGTTAGCAATCAATCTTGAAATTTCTGTCTTTTCCCCCATTTGAAATCATTGGAGGTTTCTGGAAACTCCATCAAAGGCTTACATTGCAAAGTTTTCCACAACAGCCACAAATAATTAAAGTGAAAAGAACTGAAGTGTCATTGATCCTGCATGCAGTAACATGCAGGAACAGAAATTACAAAGGCAATAGCAACATAATTATAATTGCTATGTAGTGAGGAAAAGAATCTGTCCTTTCTAAAAACAAAAGTTTGAGATTTCATCACGTGATCAAAATTGACAACTGGAACCAACCAGAGCAGCATCAGCAAGATCCAAGTGTGGCCGTGGAGTCAGGATAGGGGACAGGTTGGCACAGAAAATGACGCCCCTCCTTCCCCTACCAACGACAACCACAAAAGATCCAAATCTGATGCTACTCCGGCTAAAGATCTTGTTTTTCAACAGCAAATAAAAAACCAAGCACCAACCTCCAAAAATGACAACTAAAGAAGCATTTTCTCTTACATGGATAAGTCAGCTAGTCCTTACTTTTGACTAAAACAGGATTCTCATTACTCTGCTTTCTGAAACGTGGTCGTGCCCTTGTTTGATTTCTCTCACACTGCTCTTGTAACTAGCCAGGTTTAGCTCATGTTGAGCTTAAATTGTCAGGAGAAAGCACAGTTATGGCTCCATCAGTCCTCAGTTTTTAAAGCTGTAATATTTTCTTCTTAAACAATGACTTCAATGGTGAGGAAAAATACAGGTCAATAAATCCACTTTCCGCATTTGAAGAACCAGTAATATTTACCTACCTCCTTTCCTCATTCATTACAAGCTGTCTTGTGCAATGCCAGCTTATTAACAAGGCCTTAGTAGGCATGGAGAAATAGAGCCTAGTCAATGTAATCATGGTAAAAAGCACATGGGAAGATTTCTTCTGTCTTTTCAAGTTATACATTTAGGGAAA
Organism: Arctocebus calabarensis; assembly: GCA_963573935.1. Lineage (NCBI taxonomy): Eukaryota > Metazoa > Chordata > Mammalia > Primates > Lorisidae > Arctocebus > Arctocebus calabarensis. The sequence continues at coordinate 23,150 of CAUYON010173567.1, read as the reverse complement.
CCAAGTAAACACTCTTGAATTACACTCTCACGGCAATAAAAGAGTTAATAGTGTTTCTAAAGGTGCTCAATTTTCTATTTAGGAAGTAGCTGAGTCAAGAAAGAGGCTGAATTCAGGCTCATCCAGAATTCATAGTTTAGTGATTACACCAAAAGCACAGGAGAAAGGTATTTGTGAATGAGTGAGAATGTGGAATTCCTGGATGTCAGAACTAAAGCAGAAATGATACAATTATTCTAAAATTATTCATCTGTTTCCTGATTGATCCACAATTACAATCATATGCTCACTCATAACAGTTTCTTTTCTCCTTTAAAGAAAAAATAATAGATTTGGTTTTTAGTTTTAGGTTTACAGGAAATTGAACAGTTAATACAAGGAGTTCTCGTATTCCTCCTTTCTTCCTCACTCACAATTTCTCCTATTAACATCTTGCATTAATGTGTTATGCTTGCTACAATTAATGAACTGATACCAATGCACTGCTATTGACTTATGCCCATGGTAGACAGGAGGGTTCACTCTTTGTGTTTATGGTACTATGGACTTTGACAAATGCTTAGTGACGAGTAGTCATCATTGCAGCAGCACACTGAATGGTTGCAGTGCCCTATAAATTCCCTGTACTGCAGCAGCTCATCCCTTTCTCCTCCTTCACCTTAACCTCTGAAAACCACTGATCTTTTTGGTTTCCCCATAGCTTCTTCCTTTCTGAAATGTTACAGAGTTTTTCTTTCTTTAAATTTTCAGCAACAAATTCTATGTGTCATTTCTATTCGTCTTCATGGAGCTGATACAAACTGGGAGCTGCCCCATGTTAAGGTCCAAATTTCTTACATCGCATATTCCCCAGTGCTGTTTCCCTTGCAGTTAATAGCTAGTCATTTGTGTAAAAGTGGCATACCACCAAATTTCCAACCACCTTGTCTTAAAACCCACCAGTTTACATCTGACTAATTGTGGCTACAGTGTAGGCTTCAGAGTGCAGGTTGTTGAGTGAACACTGCTTGAGTTTGAATCCTAACTACAGCACTTTAACTGGTTCTTTTACCATGGTCAAAAGAACTTCTCCAACCCTCATCTTTAATAGGGAATAAAAAAACTATGAACCTCACAAGATACTAAGAAGATGAAATGCATCAATGCAGAGGAAGTACTAAGAACAACGACTGGTGCCGAGTAAACTGTTGCTAACATTATTTCAAAGATATAATGTAATGTTATTACTAATTGAAACCACTCATAATACCACCTCCCAGAAAAGGCCACCACATTTCATAACTTAGATGTAAGTTATGAAAAATATCATTAAGTAGAAGTATTTAAGGCAAGGAACTTTGATCCTTTACATTTGCTTATAATGTTGCTGGATAAAATGAATATTCTTATTTCATTTGGGAAAAAATAGTTTAAAACCAAAATAGTTTTTGGTTATAATCACAACAATACTTAAGCCCTTAATCCCATAGATTACTAAACAAGTTGTATGAGCTGTTGAAATTCACTATTATTCACCGTAATGCAATTTGTTGTAATAAAATTGCTGTATAAATCATGCATATTAAATTGACTGATAAATGGAATCTGAGAAATGTAAGAACTCCATGAAAAAAATATTATTTGAAAAAGTCAGACTTGGCTTAACATAGATTTTCTTTATTAGGAAATAGAGAGAATGTATGCACTATCAGTCATTCTACTTGGGCCTTTATTTACTTTTGAGTAATAGGAATATATATGGGTCCAAAAAGTAAGAGGACCCATGGAAGGCAGAATTTACATCAGGTAGCCCCATTTTGTAACTAACCTTATCTTCAATGAGATAAGCCTATGTCTTACTCATTGGGATTCCTAAAATAATATTCCTTCTGGAATAAACCAAAGATTTATTTTGTAAATGTAGCATATATCAAAACCAGAAACACAATATCTGCACAATTTTAATAATTGCCTTGTTGCGGTAAGCATCACCTTCACTGCTATTATTGATGCAGTTTCACAACCATCTTCATCATCATCATCACCACAACCATCATTATCATTCTTATCTATTATTTTCAGGGCTTTGATTAAAAAAAAAACCTCAACATATACAACAAGGAAGAATGTAATTTTGCTCATAAGTAATTTGCATTCCATAGCAAATATTTCCATGACATTGATTGTAGCAGCCCATATAGCCTAAGGCTAGGAGGAGTCAGAGTTATACAAAATACCTGTATAGCTCAATAATGGAACACCTGGGAGACTAGGGCATGGAGAGGGATTTAGCTTTCCTAATAAGCGTGAGAGCTCTCGAGATGAGAGCAGTGGTGAACCGGCAGTCTCTACACCTGTGGTGTTGAGAGACGCAAGATCAGTCTTATATTAGGCTGGAGGAGAAGGCAGTTGGGAGCATGCGCATTCTATCACAGACCCGCTTTCTCTGACTCTGTCTCCCCTTCTGCCTGCAGAACACCAGCACAGCATCTCTCTGCTGAAGATTACCAAGCTCTGCTAAAGGCTAAGATCTATCTTTCTAAGAAGACTGCTTTATTCTCTCTAAGACACTCTTTCTTTCCAGCTAAAGTAAGGTAGCCCTCGGGCAACTAAGAGACCTGAGCAAGGTAACTTAGCGGTCCGTGTTCGGAACCTAGTTAAGACGCCAGAGACCTGGCCAGTCCCTGGGCCCTGACAAGGGGTGTCAGAAGGGACATGTGACAATTGATTCCACAAATCTCTCTTCTATTCTCACAGAAACTATTTCAGTTTTCTTTTCTACAATTATTTTTCTGAACAGAAGCTTGCTCTTATTTAGACAGCCACCATTCCTTACCCCTCCAACCTCCACTAGAAAAAACTGAACCCACCTCCAGATCTTGGAATGGACTCTGATTAATCAAAAACAAAGCAATACTTATTATTCTTCCAGCCACTATAATAATATTGGTCTGAGTACGAGAAAGTAAACTTATTTGGCCCATTCATACTGAAATGATTGATTTATAGTCTATTTTTTGAGAACAGATTTCTCTTCTGTTCCTCCTACATGTGCATAAGTCAGAAACTGTCCACAGCTGCTGCTGCCAGCAACCTTATGATCCTGATGGAAGGGAGTTAATATGCAGCTGTGGATGGCAAAGCAAAGATACGAAGAAATGTCTCTCTGAGGGTATCACTGAAGCACCAAGTCAACCAGTCCTCAATACAACCAAGCTTGCCCTTTTCTGATCTTCCTCTTATGTGAAATAATTTAGTTACATTTTAAGTCATTTGAATTAGGATTTCTTTTATTGCTCAAAAGCATTCTAAAACATACCAACAATTATTATGCTATATATGCACGATTTCAACTCACTTTGCTTTTTCTTCTACCACTAGCAATAGTTATCCCTAGCAATAATCCATTTCATCCTTCACTCAGATGGACCTTCTGCAAGCACTACCTTTGTACCCAGTATGTTCTAAAATGATAAAAGGATAAGTGATATCCTAAAGTGTATCAAATAAGATCCAAGACACCAAGTCTAAAAAACAAGACTTTCTAGAGACTGAAGGTAGTGGTAAGATTGTAAGAAGACAAACAGAAGAACAATTATTCTTATGTCTGGAAGAGTTGAAAATAAAACCTTCTTACAGTGTTTTCTAGTCCTCCAGAAAAGAAGGGTCTTGGGTTTAAGGAATCTGGCACCAGGGATTTGGAGAAATTGCCCCATTGTGGAGATGCTATTATTTTCCTGTTTGGGTAGTGCATAATTTATTTGTTTCTATGATTATTTGTTTTCAAAGTAAATTTTTAATAGGTGATTTGAATTCTTGACTATCTCAAGAGGAAATATGAAGCAAATGAAAATGACTCAAATTAAAATGATAAACCTGAATTTTGAGCATCCAGTAAATTTGAAAAAAGATAACCCCACCCGATTTGAGATACTTTACTTTTTCACATAAAGGCTTTGACAGGCTAATCTGATCTTCATTTAATTTATTAGTTGCCAAAAAGCAAAAATTAAATAAATAAAATTACATAGTGGTTATAGTACAGTTCATCTGTCAGTCAGAAACTAATGCTGTCCCCTACCTTTCCAAAATGTGGAGCATGGCTACTTTCAAACTAGAAAATACATTTTCTAGGTCCTTGCCTCCAGATATGACCAAATGACTATAGGACATTGCTGGAATACAGCAGAACCACTGCAGAACCATAAACTCCACTGGAATGGACTAATAAAAAAAAGATGTGCTTTTTTTATCTGTGGTCAAAATAACAGAATTCTGAAGTTGTAAAGGATATAAAAGCCACAGAAACCTGTATCTCTCCATCACTATGTGGAAAAAAAAAAAACTGCCTGGTAACTAAGAACATATGTATTGGGTTCTAATTTGAAAAACAAACAAACAAACAAACAAAATCTCTCTTGTACCAATCACTGAGTAGTTGCTACTACAAATACAGTACTACATTTATAAAAACTGAAAATATGTTATATTGGCTTCGTAGTAAAGTAATAGGCAGAAGGGTAACTATCATTGCGGCTAGAAATATTTAGTGTTAGAAACATTTGGTAAAAAAATGTATATATCTCTTTTGTAATATCTTGGAAGGAAAGAGAAATGCTTATTGAGCATATGGAGTCAAAGAGTATAATATTAATAGTTGAGTTAGTTACTACTGATTGCTGTGGCCAGATATTATAATCCAAAATAAATTAATATAAGAAAGGATTGAATAATTGAGAGCAAAAAGTAAAAGAACAGAAAGAATTAAGTCTGAAATTGAGGGTTTCCAGGTTTGGTAAAGTCAACTGCTTCTAGAATCTGAACAGTGAGAGAAAATATTGAAAATTGCTTTAAGCAACAAAAGGCAATTGCAACTTATCAATTAAATAAAGAGATTTAGCCTTCAGACAAAAGGCATTTATTTCACACTGAAACACTGTTTCAAAGTAACAGTATTCAAAGTAACCACCAATAAATTGAAAGAGAAAGGTAAGAGAGTGAGATGCAAATAAATAAATCAGGCTTATTAATAAATTCTAGAATATAACTTGGAAGGTTATTTATTGGTGTTTAGAAGTAATGAGAAGCAAATAAATCAAAATGCCACTAATTTTCAGTCAAATTTATACACCAAGTGCATGAGTCTAGCCTGCTAAATTTTTTGTCTTTTTAGATCTTAAAAGAAGTTGAAAATGCAAGAAACAGATACTGAAACTTATACAGCCCCCATGGGACCAAATAGTGTGGAGCACGGTAGGTTAGAAAGAATCACCTTCTTGTCAGAAGCCTAAGAGCAATGGACAAGAGAAAACCCAGCAGAGAAAAGAATGAGTCTAGTATTGACTTCTCAACTCCCAGAGCAGGAGGTCTCTACCTTACTTGCTTTGCTCTGCACCAGTGAGCTGTATCTGGACCTGGCTGTAGACCCAGGGGGTTGGGTGCCTCCTAGTATTCATTTTTTTATATAGGAGTTTTTTTGACACTGTTATTTTATATAGGGTGCTATTTTATATAGGTCCACCATTTTGTCTAGCATGTATAGGTGACAAGGACTGCATGTATTTTGTTTTTTGGTTCATAGATTGCTGTACCAAAGGAACCATGAAAGGACTGGAAAGGAATATAAATCTCCAAAAAACCCTGTACCCTCACCTAAATATAATGTATTCTATGTGTGGGGAAAAATATATATTTGTATATTTTGTAGGCAGAAGAAAACATTCCTGTTGAAATTGCCAACTGATCATTGAAAATGCATGCTCTCCTTCCTGTAGTATGATGCTGCCATTAGTAAGTAATTGCCCAACCAGTGGCTGGATTTTCCTGATCCCCTTGCAGCTATGTCCAGAAATATTCACTAATTTTCCCCTTTCTGCTAGTTGGAAGCAGAGTATTTCATGAGAGTCTAAGATTATAAGATGAAAGAGGAAACTTGATCCTTAAATAACAACCAAGTGAAAAGCTGACCATAAACCTATGACACCCTCCCTGGAGATACAGATGAATCTTAAATACAATTTTATTTTACTGTCACAATTTTGGAGTTTATAAAGGTAACTATCATTATCCTAATAAATACTCTTATAATGAGGAGATGGTTTTGTTGATATTCATTCAAAGCTTAGTGTGTACTGTCTGAAAATTATACTTGTTTTATGCAATCAATTTCCTTAAGTAAATTAAGTTTCTGTGTATTCATTTGAAAATTTTATCAAATGAAATTTATAATACAAGAAATAATCTTAAAAGTTTTGCCTCATTAAAAAGTGAATCCAAAACCTTATCAATTTGGAAGTTTTTGATCATTATAAAGTTATAAACACTGTAGATAGGTCCATGATTGCATTTATGAGGTAAATTAAGTACTTATGTCACATTTAAATTAATTAGGTTCCCAATTCTATATTCCATTTTGGATTAGAATGGAAGCCTCCAGAAGGCAAGAATATTTTCTTTTTATGTTGCTTTTAAATCTTATTTTATGCTCCACTAACACAGATTTAGGGAGTAAATACAAAGATTTACTAAATAATTTGGTTGATGATATGCAGGTCACTATAAAAGTTTTGAGACACACTGTGTTAGGTCCATTATTTCACTTCCAAGAAACACAGTTGACAGCATCCTTTCTGATTCACCTCTGCAACTTTTAACTTGCTCAGCTTATTGGTGTTGCTGAGAGGTCTTCATTTGTTCCCTTGTTTCCTCCTATGCGGATTTTATGGTTTTTGTGTGTGTGTGTGTGTGTGTGTATCTTAAAGCTTTCATAATGACTTACATAATGTTTCTATTACATTTAATCATTATGACAAAGATAAAAAATTGTTATTTTTGTTTTTTAGCAAGAGGCACTAAATTGTTTCAAGATGATATTGGGATAATTCATCCATATTTAATGGTTTATCTATGCATGATTTTTACCTTGATTGCTTATACAGACAATTATCTTCCTAAAATCGGAAGAAGACCTAATACCTTTAACATTTGCCTTACTCTTTTGTATGACTAAAAACCAAAATTATCGAGTAAAAACTTCCTTACATTTGAAATCATCTACCTTGACCCTAAAGTGAGGCCATTTTCTTTAAGTCAAACCACTAACAGTCTGGCTGAAGGGAAAATATCAATTTTGGTTCAATATCCTGCAAGGCTCAGCAGTCAAGCAGAACAAAACATAACAATATAAAAGCTGATGTTGGTTTTTATTTTTTTCTTCTTTGGTTGAATATGATTACAGTAAAATACTGAATTTATGTTATATATTAAAAAGTGGTAATGCACTCATGGGATTTCGACAAGCACTTATTTCATTGTTTTTAATTTTTATCCTTTCCTTATAGTGCTTAAAACTAAGATACTCTCAGTTTTTGAAAATAAAATTTTCAGCTGACCTATTATTTACCTCAGTAACTTCAATAAATCACTACTTGGTATTTTTTTTTGTTGTTTGAAATGTTTTTTTTTTTTGTAAATTATAATAACCATATATTCTCCTTTTAATATTTGGTATTTCATATAAAAGTCTGCTATAGTCTAAGGTCCATGAAAGAATAGATTATATCTTTCATGTTTTATGCCATCATCATATCTGAGTGACATAGGAATGCTATTCAAATACAGTACTTTCTTTATTTATCCTTATTTTTTGAGACAGAGCCACGATGTTGCTCTTGGTAGAGTGCTATGGCATCACAGCTCACAACCTCAAACTCTTTGTCTTAAATGATTCTTTTGTCTCAGCCTCCTAAGCAGCTAGGAGCACAAGTGCCTGCCACTACCCCCGGCAGTTTTTTGTTACAGTTGTCATTGTTTTTTAGCTGGCCTGGGCCAGGCTTGAACCCACCAGTCTCAGGGTATGTGGCTCACGCCCTACCCACTGAGCGACAGGCACCGCTCCGAGTACAGTACTTTCAAAAGCAATATTAGTGGCTCATGTCTACTTGTTTTCACAGAATTCCAAGTAGGAAATAACTATGAAAAATTTTAACAATAATTATTCTTTTCTACTATTGGGACAGGTTCTACCAGTATGCAAGCTATTCTATGGCAAAGAGTAAGAGAACTTTCATCTCACTTGAGAATAATTTTATAAGTGAAATAATAATTTACTTAATATTGCCCCAGTGGTTTAGAAATGTTCATATGGCTTCCAAAAGTGTTAGAGAATCTATAGAATAAAAAATACCAAAATTACCCTCAGTTTCATAAATAGTCTTTAAGAATAAAATAGGGATGCTAAGGGTGTTATCTTAAAATGCTCCCACCCCAGTCAATTCTCAGAATTGTATAAATTGTTACAGAAAAAAAAACATTTTAAAAAGGAGAAAAAAGTTACTATAATTTGCCTTGAAAAGAGGTAAGAAAAATATTCCTCAGGAGTTCAAATGATCTTGGCTAAAAGGAAATGGAGGAGAAAAGAAAAGAAAGTGGAGGAGATAGCCTGGAAGAGTGAACGAAGATTGGAACAAAATCCATTTGTCCACATTCCAGACAGGTTTAGTTTAGTGAAAAAAGACCACTCCGTGCCGGAGAGGAACTGAGAAGCGATAGAGAGCAGCAGAGGAGAGAGGACGTCCCTGCGATAGTGGTTGTGGTAGATGCTGTTAGTTCATAACTGACTTTTCTTTCCTGGTAGCCAGCTCCAATTTCATTCCTACGTCCCTCTGTTTCTCATCTACTAACGGTAGAATTTGTCTAATGGAATGTAGGTGTCTCATCTTGGTGGATATGCACCACAGTCCTGGCCAAGAAAACATGAGGGAACATCTGTTTTGAGAACACTCCTAGACCTAAGAAAGAAACAGCACATGTTTTAACTGAGTATCATGTTTCCTGACAGGATCCCTAGAACAGGGGTACATACAAAGAGCCAGACCCTATGATATTGTTAAACTACTTAAACCAATTGTCTTAACTCTATATTTTTAAGTGAAATAATACATTCCTCCATCAGGTAATCTATATGTAGTTGTTTTTCTGTTACTTGATCTATTTGAGTAGACAGCATTGATCAATGGGAATTCTAAGAAGGTAATGGTAGTGATTGGAAGGCTGGCAAGACACTGAGTATAGTTATTAGAAATAAAATTATGAACTCAATAATTTAGAGATAATAAGCATCAAAAATTTATTGAGTAAAAAAGCAAGAAACAGATAAAGAAAGCAAAGAGAACAAGTAGAAATGTGGAATGTTTTAAGCTGTGTTGACTTTATGAATAATATGAGTGAAAGAACGCAGTGAGAGTAGAATGAATTCAGATTAAGTTTCCAGAAATGCCTTTACTACACATAAACTCCTTCAAGACCTCTTGCTGTACTCTCAGACTAATTACAATGTATCAATAGGAAAATCATTTGTAACCAAAGGAGACAGAAATTAAAGGTAACCCCATACATGAACTTCCACTTGAAGAAATGTCTGGAGAAGAATTTGGAAAGAGATTGCATCTTAACAAAAAAATCAATGAAAAGAATCTGTCATATATAAAATAATTAATATGGAGAATTATTATTTGGAGCTATCAAAAGTCTCCATTTTTCTCTGAATTTTCTCTAATGAGGAGGAATATGCAAGAAGATTCTGAGGGAGATTAGGTTTAAAACTGTTTTCAAGAAAGATACTTCTCCTTGGACAATGGGGATGTTCATCTGATTGTGGAAACCTAAGCCCTATTAAAGTAGTGAAGGAGGCTAGAAAATCTTTTTTTTTTTTTTTTTGCTTGCTTATAAGTGTGCATAGGGAGTCATTTTTCTTTAAAAAGTCAGGACTCAGAATTTTCTGTCAAAATGTAAATAAGAATTTCAAAAGATTAGGAAAGCTATGAATAGCAGATGAACATACCATCTCAAACTGATATATCTATGGGAAGAAAGAGTGAATATGGTCATATGTTTAGATGCCTCATAATGGTTCAAATCCATTATAAATTTAGGATTTATGTCAATCCTCAAAATCCATAGGTAGCAGTTGGGAGTGGGGCAATCTCAAGGTTTAATTTTCCTATAATGTAGTCTGAGGGGTTTAATAGCCAAAGGTCTGTAACAATACTACTTATGTCCAATGCAAGTGAATTAGTGAGTGGACCTCTCAGAAACCTGGGCTGGCTCTGGGAGCCACTCACAGAAGTGAGAATCCCACTCTCCATTCTGAATATCTCCCTGCTGTAAACCTCTTTCATGTGCATAGGCAAAACTGCTTTATTTTGTAGCTTCTGACATTCACATCACATCTCAGACTAGAATTTATTAGTCAGTCCTGCTCTCTGATGGCTGCTAACTTTGAGTCTACCTGTAATTTCTCAGCCATGATTAGTTTCAAGTCAGGATCCAGGCTGGTAATAAGAAGGGTTTTGTTTGTTTGTTTGTTTGTTTGTTTTCCGACAAAGTCTCAAACTGTCGCCCTGGGTCGAGTGCCCTGGCGTTACAGCTCACAACAACCTCAAACTCTTGGGCTTAAGCGATTCTCTTGCCTCAGCCTCCCAAGAAGCTGGGACTACAGGCACCTGGCACAACCGGCTATTTTTTTGTTGCAGTTGTCCTTGTTGTTTAGCAAGCCAGGGCCAGGCTTGAACCGGCCAGCCTCGGTGTATGTGGTCGGTGCCTACTCACTGAGCTACGGGCACTGAGCTGGGAAGGGGTTTTTAACTGTTAAACACTAGCAATCACTCTAGTGTGAATTTAACTTCTGAAACTCAAGCTTCCCTCTCCTGTCTCCTGGCGATGGCCTGGTCTTGTAGAGAACAAAGACAACACACTTCTTTCTCATATCGACATGGGGTCATAGATTCTCAAATAAATTCTACAAATCACTGTGCCATTCACTCTCTGCAAGTCAAAAAGTCTGTCCTACATAGCAAAAAGGAATACAATATGCTTGGGAAATATTTCATTTCTGCTGTTTGATTTAACATAGGAGATTCTCCCCATCCTCGATTTAGCCATCTAACATAGTTCTAGCAAACTAGGGTTTTATATATGGCATCCCAAGCCCCCAAAACATAGTTTTCATAAATCTTTTGACTCCAACTATGATACTTTCACCAAAATACTTATTTTCCTTTACTCTGTTTTTCTAATAATAACCACACTTAAGATGAATCAATCTTCTCTCAATATTTCTGCCAAATTTCACATTCATGGTGAAATGTGCTCTTGTCTCAAGTCTAGTGTGAAGGTTTTACTTTAAAAGGAAGCTGAGGGCCATACCTCAAAACTAAAATTGTAGATGAATTTCAGTCCCACTCCTATAGCACTCGTTAGTCCTAGATGCTACATGATTTACTACTGAAGCAATGCCATGTTCAAACAGCAAATGAAGGCAAATATGACAGAATGTTATTCTTTACCCTTGTGTTCTGGAAGACCTTGAAGGTAATCTAAATACATCTTGCACAACATCAAGTCTTTAAATAGAGTTTCCTCTGTTACCCTAGTCCCTGAGGGAGTTTAGGCTATGCTATTCCCAAATATGGTAACTTGGCATTTGACGAAACAGCACAGGTATGTCATGCTCTGACCTTATTTACCCCTCACACAGACTGTGAGAGAATTTTCTGATCTTTCTCTGATATGGATCATAAGGCTCCCTGTGAGAGTTTCCAAACCTATACCCCAAGGAAGGAATGTCCTTATCTCTGAAAATACAGGAACCCAGAGAAGAATTTGAACAAACAGGCCTTGCTAAGTTCCCCTTTATTTATTACCTTTAATCATATCACCTTTTATCTAATCATACTTTTCCACAACTATTCATTTCATGAAAATTAGCAGAAAAATACATAGATTTCTCTGGGAGTGTTTTTGTACCTTTATTTTTGAAGGTTCCTGTGTCATGTAAAATTAAAAATAAATATGTTTGTATATTTTTCCTCTTATTTATCTGTCTTTTTTTTTTTTGTAGAGAGAAAGTCTCACTTTGTCACCCTTGGTAGAGTGCCGTGGTGTCACACAGCTCACAGCAACCTCAAACTCCTGGGCTTAGGTGATTCTCCTGCCTCAGCCTCCCAAGTAGCTGGGACTACAGGCACCCGCCACAACGCCTGGCTATTTTTCTGTTTTGCAGTTTGGCCGAGGTTGGGTTTGAACCAGCCAACTTCAGTATATGGGGTTGTTGCCCTACTCACTGAACCACAGGTGCCGCCCTATCTGTCTTTCTTTATAGGTGCCTTAGCCACAATCATAGCAAATAAGTGAGAAAAAAGACTTTTCTTTTCTTATATCTCCACCCATACAGTTGTTCTATACTTCCCCCTCCCAAACTTCATATATGCAATTCATCTTTGTTTCTAGCTAGCCCTCTTTTTTTTCCCTCCTTCCCTCACCTGTTTCTCAATATTTCATTATGTAATAGATTTAGTCTATATGAAATAAACCTTTTTAGTAGGGTTTTTAGCATAAAGAATGTGGGACTTAAAATGAAAAGGTTATCTTTGATGTGGCAGGCTTGTTGATCATAGTATTCTATTCATAATGGTAGCATAAATGTTCAAAATATTAATACTAATCTTTGAGGTGACATGAAGTAGGAATTTGTAGGAATGTCATATATTCACTCACTCAGAATGTGTTAAAGTGCTTTACGTGTTTCATCTTATTTAATCCTCTCAATAGCAAGGTAGTACTATCACAATTCACATTTTTATGATAAGGAAACAAAGGCAAAAGAGCATCCAAAGTAACTGGTGGAGTCAGGATTTGATCTCAGGGAGACCAACTGCGGCATCACACTCTTAACTTGTTTAAATGTAATTTTGTCACGTATCATTTATCACAATATGTTCTTGGGAATTTTTTGTTTGAGTTTTGGTCTGTCTCCATAGCATAGATTTTCAATCATGAAATGTACAAGTTTCACATACAAACAGAGCCCTAACAAACATACAACAGAAATTCTGCTTTGATATTGGTTGGACTATGATCTCTGTGTTATTTACCAACTCTAATGACTTCATAGAAATTTTTCAAGAAACCCTTGGAAGAAAATATTGCTAAACACTTGAAAGGAAGAAGAAAATTTCTAGAGAGAACTGTACAAAAATTCTAAATTAATAAGTCAATAAATAGCTAAAACTTAATCTAAAAGAATATAAACAAGGTTGATTAAACATCTCTTCTTGACAGATTAGGCTATGAGTCTGGTTCAAGTCATAAAGAGAGTCCAAAGAAAATTAGCCATCTATACTCAAACCATAGAGAAATAAATTTTAAAAAGAAAACAAAAAGTTTTGAATAATATTGCTGAATAAAGTGAGTCTTGGCTTAAAAAATAATATTTATGTAATAATCCATAAATAAAAAGGAATAGGAGCTTGAGAAAAGTGAAGTTAAATGTATGACTAAGTACAAGAGACTTTTTATGACACAGACTTTTGGGAGGTAAGGCAAATTTCTCCCTATTTCCAAACCTGTGATGATCAAGCTCTAGGAGTTAGGTCAGATTATTGATACATTCTGATGATTTCTGAATAGAAGTTTAACACACAGGACAAAAGACACGTCATCCTGTACAATTAGGAAAAACTGGGAGAAAGTTTAATGTTGGAACATTTCCCCTTAGTAGAGGAGTTACATATGGAGTTATTCTACCCCAAACTATCCAAATTACTCTAGAATAGGTCCAAATATAGAAAGAAGTGAAGGGAAAAAATCTACTGTTCCTTTCCTAAATAGCTTCACATTAATCTGAGCCAAATTTTGATATTAGGAGAAAAGTAGAACATGTCTGCAAGTGTGCTATGGCAAACAGGCCCTTGTTTATAAAAGAGCAGAGCTTTTGCTTCTCTGATATCTATGTTTCATGATTGAAAACTATGCCATGGAGACAGACCGAAACTCAAACAAAAAATTCCCAAGAACATATTGTGATAAATGATACATGACAAAATTACATTTAAACACTTACTAGACCCAAAGGATTCCAGCTGAGAATAAGTGCAAACAATGTGGGGGGTTTTCTACTCCTAATTCCTTTGACAAAAATGACAAAATATGGTTCTTTCATATAATGACAGGGGGAAATAAAAAGCCTGAGAACATAAAATATTATATTGTTGTTTAGAAAGGGAGATGGTGTTCACATATATTATATTTGAGATTGGCAGTCTTATTTGAAAAGGATCTCTGGAACTTAGTTTTTAAGGATGGAGAAGGGTAAAGATAGTAGAAAGGGAAGAGAGACACAACCGTTTCACCTCAACATTTTTGACACACAAGACTATCTAAAGGGTAATTTGAAATTCAGTTAGCACATCCAAGGAAAACCATGCAAGCAAATATATTTCTAAGCAGAATGCCAAAAGAATGTTGTTAGCACATTTGTAAATTTCCAATTCCTTCTTACTATCCTTATTCAACAACCCAAACAAATCAGTTTAAATACAACTTCTTTTTCTAATGTCTTTTGAAGCATCACTGCCAACAGATTGAGTCAAGTAACCATCTGCTGCAAATACAAATAGAGCTGCATTCAGGAATTACATTACACAGCCTTCCTAGCAAAGTTCTTACGTGCAAGCTGTTCTTGTCAAAATCAGAACCATTGTGATGATGCATCTTAATATTCAATCAGACTTTAAGAGTGACAAAAGTCCACATATGGATGACAGCTGTTTCTTCAGTAAATATTTTCCCATTTATTGAATGGAGGCTTATGGCAGTTTAGGATATGCTACATCAGAAATTTCAGCCTGAACTTCCTGAGAACAATGAAAATAGTAACAAGGATAAAATTTCAGTTTTCAAATCTTTGCTACAATTTATATCTTAGAAAGTAATAGCTCCTCCAATTGAAGTAGTACATTATGCCATTAATTTAAGAGTATCCTTACCTAATACTGACTGATGAAAGAACTAAACTTAAAGGATATAATGCCACCATGTTTGTAAAATATAAGACTATAATTATTGTATTGATTTTCTAATCATACAAGCAAAGTTGAAGGGAATTTAAACAGTTAATGATTATATTTTGATAAACTGTGAAATAATAAAAGATCCATGTTCCCCACAGAATTAAAAAGTCTCTTCTCTTTTCACCTACAACTATCTTTATGTTCTTCTCTGGTGACCATGAAGCAATCCTTGGGAAGACAGAGGATTATTTTTGGCTCAGGCTGAGGCCTACAATATTGATGTGTTAAGAAATGGTATTCCTCACTTTTTGTATGGTGAGTTACAGCTTTTTTTCCATATTAAAAAGGGGGAAAAATCAACAAACATATTTTTAAAAGTTTTAAGTCCAAAGTTTTACTTTCCACAGCTCCTGTCAGACTCTGATTTTTTAAAATGCAAATGTTTTCAGACCAAACACTATAAAAAATAATTTCTTACCCTGCTATGGGATCTACTGCTATCGCCTTAGGATTATGAAGCTCCAGATCAATCAGGGTGACACATACAGACCCGTTGTAATTACAAACAAAGATCCGATCACTGACATGGTCCACAAAATAGAGATTTCTGGTGAGCCAGTCAATCGCCATTTGTTGCACATCTGAAAAACACATACACAGAATCATTGAATCACAGGTGCAGATCTAGAATCCTTAGTGAAATAGTATATGAATCTGCCCAAGCCGTCACAGAGGACATTTCAAAAGTTTAGGCATTTTCATGTAACAAGCTCCAAAAGAAAATCTTTGCCAAAACAAATGACTTGATGATTACATAAAATAATGACTACCTCTCGGTTTCTTTCTTCTTGCTATCTAAAGACTGAGGATAAGAAATGAAGGAACAGTTTCTAAATCATAAAATATAAGTATTTACAGTGTAATCTTCTTCTTCTTTGCATTTGGTTAAAATTGTTCATGCAACCCAATGGACATAACTAACTCAATGGAACAGCTAAAAATCTATGTTAGTAATGAGAGGAACAAATACTTCCTGTGAACTTAAAGCAAACCCTTGTTTCCAAATTCTCTCTTAATAAAAATAAAAGAAGTAGAGAAGGTAGAAAAGGAAATTTATTAGATTCATTTGTTTTAAAAAAGTACACAAAACTAGGAAGTAAAGCAAAAGAGGGGTGACTTTTTTTTTAATGTAAAAAAAAACGCCTGTTCAATGAGTGATTAATATACTAGTAGAGTTCTGCCCAATAGTGCTTTCTACAGAGAGGGAAATATTCCATATATATGCTGTCAAAAAAAGTAACCACTAGCCAAATGTATCTACTGCATACATAACAAGTGGCTACTGTGACTAAGAAATTGAATCTTTATTGTATCTCCTTATAATTAATTTGAATTTAAATTCAAGCTAGTGGACTGTAAGAGCTTAGAAAACAATACTCCAAAATATGCCACTTTGACTTTGAAACTGAGAACATCTGGGGAGCAGCAAATGCAAGAAAAGTCTTTCTCTGAAGTTCTTTCATCAGACTCAAGGAAATTCTCCAGAAAAAATCCTAATGGTCATGAGCCTCCTTCCTATAATCTCATCAGACAGGAAAGGTTAAGTGAGAGGAAAGGATACTGAAAAGGGGACAGGCTGTGACCTCTCACCAACCCCCATTAATTAACACCCTGCCCTGAAACCCTTACTTCTTTCTGCAGATCAGGAAACTACATAAATTTCAACTGTCTGGTTCATTTTGGAGTCTCACACTTTGTGGGACCTAATGAGTATACACATAATAGATTTGCATCCTTCTCCTTCTGTTAATCTGTTTGTTGTCAAGTTTATGCCAGGAACTCAAAGTATAGAACCTTCACAGGGTGAAAGGAAAGTTTCCTTCACTTCTACACTGTCATGGACATGAAAAAATAGATATAGATCTGTGTTTCACTTGAGTACTTTCTATTTGATCAGACCTGTATGTGTACAATTAAATTGTATGTTAATTTGCAGATAATTTCCTGTCTGAACAGATAACCCAAAGACTATGGATTTACTGTCCTATGAGGCATTAAACATTTTTATACCTAACCACACATCTTATTTAAACATTATTTTTCTTTAAAATACCTACAAATACTCAATTCCACTAATGTTTTTAGACCAACAATACTGGTCTGGTTCCCTCAATAATGCCATAAATAAATTTCTGATCTATGTTCATTTTATATTTTTATGACAGTTATGTTTTTAACTTTTGAAAACTACACATTACTATTTCTTTAATTGAACATAATATGAATATATGCATAATAAGATTCATTCACTAAACGGAGTGACAAGATTCAGAACAGGCTACTTCAAAATGTGATGCCTTTGTATATTGAATATTTTAAGCTAAAGGAAATGCAGGTACAAGAAGGGCTCTCTGGCCTCCCCTTTCCCCTTGAAGCAGGTCATAAAAATAGCAGATGCTGAAGGGACTTTCTGACTTCTTCCTTCACCCTGAGGAAGGGTCATAAGACTCTCATATCAGAGATGTCCTCCCTATATGCAGAGGAAGGAAGTAACTTTTATCTGAAGTTGGAAGGACGTTGAACAGGCCATGCTAAATTTCCCCCAGTTTACTATCCTTAGCTTTTACCCATGCCTTATCCTCAACTTTCTACTGATTGTCAAACCTCATATGAAAACATTTGGGCTTGCTTACACAGTGGCTCATGCCTATAATACCAGTGCTTTGAAAAGCTGAGGCAAGAAGATCATTTGGGGCCAGAGTTCAAGACTAACCTGAGCAATATAGCGAAATACTGTCTCTTTAAAAAAAAAATAGGTACGAGGCATGGAGAAGGCCTGTATCCTAGCTACTTAAGAGATTGATATAGAAGGATCACTTGAGCCTTGTAGTTTGAGGCTGCATGAGCTATGATTGTTCTATTGCAACACTCCTGCTGAGTGAAAGATTGAGACTGTGCAAAAAAGAAAAAAATATATTTAAAAAAAGAGAATATACTCATCAGGCTTAACCTTTCCTTTGGGCCTTCATTTATTTAATGAAGGCTCAAGGGCTCATGGCACATAAAACTTACATTAAACAAATCTGTTAATCTGTCTTTTATTAGTCTAATTTTCATTGTTCAAGTTGGAGAACCTGAGCTAGGTAATGCAAAAGGATTATTTTTTTCTTTCCTGTAAGAGTTTCCTTCAGAAATCTGAGCCTAAACATTCTTCCCACTATATACCTCAAAATACTTCCTCAGTAACATGCTGCTTTAGGGAATGATATTCTCTTACCAGAGAACCTAATAGAGATGCATGTGTCAGCGTTATCATTTGAAATGGTATATTGTCAAAGCAAGGAAGGGAAAGCAGAAACTTTGTAGAAATTTCTCTTATGTCCTATAAGGACAACCAGAAACTAAATATGGATATGGATTTGCCTGCCATCGATTACAGTTTTGCTTCTGAATTATGCAGTCTTTAAGATACTGTAAACATTTAAATGTTTCCCAAACTATAAGAAGCTTTTTTCCAACCAGCTCAGCAACCAGTAGTTTTACAACTGTGAATTATTTTTCTGTCAACAGAAGTCTAGAAATGTATGCTTTGCTTTGCTTTTGAGTCTTTTTGCATTATTCTGTCAGCTAGAGCCCAGAACCCATTTTTTTCAAATACCATTTCAAATACCTTGGGTTCAGATAAAGTACGTGCCAGAGTCCATTCACTGACCCATCCCACACTCTGGGTGTGCAGTTGCTTTAGTCTATGCAATTGTAAATGCAGATAAAAGAGCTGCTTTCAACTCTTTATCATTTCACAAAGATTCTCTGCTGCTGTATTGTTAGGTATTGTTAGTAACTACCCAAGACTGAGGCAGCACGCTCTCACTAAAGAGCTTAATAATTAGGACAATCTCAGTAATTTTGAAAACTAGTTGTGTTTCTTTTTCTTATGGTTGAATTTTCTGTCAGCTTTTAATTTAATTTGTATTAAGATTAGAACCCTGAGGCAGTTAAAGAGTTCAAGCAAGTACACCAATAAATAAATAGATATAAAAATATATATTTCATGGAATTTACTAATTATTTAAAAGTTTGCTAAGCCATGCCATGAGAAACTTTTTCATTGCCCAGCAACAAGAAGGTACCCACCCCTGCTCTTGCCTCTGTTACCCAGGCAGGGAGCAGTGGTGTGATCACAGTTTACAATAACCTCAAACTCTCAGGCTCAAGCGATCTTCTCATGTAAGCCTTGTGAGAAACTAGGTCTATAGGCATATATCACCATGCCCAGCTGTTTTATTTTTAAAAAATATTTTTGTAATGACAAGGTCTCATTATGTTGTTTAGACTGGTCTCAAACTCTTGGCCTCAAGCAAAAGAAACCAGAATTTTTGAAAGCCTAAATTATTTGTCTGTTTTTGGAAATGTGGAAATGATTTGAACAGTTTTGGAAATGTGTACATTTTCTACATAACACATTTATTATTTCATTTTAATTTTGCTAAAATATAACTGTAATTTGACTACCCAGAGGACTGTAACAAATTTGTCAACATTCAAAGGCGTTTGACATAGAAACTAATCTGACTATACTGACACATATATGTGGTGCATGTCCAATCTATGAAAATTAGGTCAATTTAAGGGAGTCTGTACAGGGAGGTGGTCAACTATGGTGGTTCTACTCTCTAACAAAGTTCATAGAAAATGATTGAAAAATAACCATAATATTTTTATGAAGTATCTTTAAAGTTTTAGCAAGATTCTCATTGATTTATAAGAACAAAATTTTAAATATCTTCCTGTTATTACATTTTTCTAGTTGCTATTTATTCTTTATTTTGGCTCTTATTTTGGTTACTCAAAATTTCTTCATTGCCGGGGCGGCACCTATGGCTCAGTGAGTGGGGTGCTGGCCCCATATGCTGAAGATGGTGGGTTCAAACCCAGCCTCAGCCGAACTGCAAAACAGAAAAATAGCCGGGCGTTGTGGCGAGCGCCTGTAGTGCCAGTTACTCGGGAGGCTAAGGCAAGAGAATAGTCTAAGCCCAGGAGTTGGAGGTTGCTGTGAGCTGTGGGACGGCAGGGCAGTCTACCGGGGGCAATAAAGTGAGACTCTATCTCTACCAAAAAAAAAAAAAAAAAATTCATTGCCAAAAGTTATTGAGATCAATTCTGTTCATATCTATAACATCTGATAGTACTGACCACTCACTTTCTGAAATACAAATAACTCTAAATACCAATATAGGGCAAAGTTGAAAGAAAAAATATTTAAACTTGTATTATATAAATATAAGTAACTATTAACAGTGTTTTCAAAACCTATTATTAGTTAGGTACAACGACTTTACATTGTTCCCAGTGGAAATTAATTAAAGTAAAACTTTAGGAAATAATTTTTAAAACAGCAAATGAGTACTTACAATGATTCATAATTAACTTAAAAAAATAAGGTTTTCTTCTTGTCATGTGTAACAAGACAAGTAATTAATCACCAGAGTTGATGAATGTAAATCTTAAACATTTTAAGTTCATTAAAAAGCAACACAGTGAAGCCAGGTGCTGTGTCTTACACCTGTAATCCTGGCACTCTGGCAGGCCAAGCTGAGTGGTTTGCCTGAACAATTTGAAACCGGCCTGAGAAAGAGCAAAATCCCTGTCTCTAAAAAATATCTGGGCATTGTGGCAGGTGCCTATATTCCAAGCTACTTAGAAGGCTGAGGCAAGAGGATCACTTGAGACCAATAGTTTGAGGTTGCTGTCAAGGGCAACAAAGTAACATTCTGTCTAAAAAAAGGCAACATAGTTTTATGGACTGACTTGTAGCTCTCCAAAATCATATGTCCTAGCCGTACGTCATAGTACCTCAAAATGTGATTGCAGTTGGAAATAAACTCTTTAAAGAAGGGATTAAGTTAAAGCAAGGACATTATGGTTAGCCCTAATCCAATCTGACAAGTATCCTTAGAAGAACAGAAGATTAGGTCATGCAGAGAAACATGCAGCCAGGCCCTTGAGATTTCCTTATTCTAGTAATTTTAGGGACCATAATACTAAAAATTCTTACTTGCTTCCTGCTCAACATCCATTGTCCCATTGTAATCATTAGTTGGTGGTGTACTATTTCTTTGTCAGGCAGGAGGAGACAGTTCCAGGGTCACAAGAAAAAAAATTATGAGCTTCTTTTGCAGAAGCAATGGACATCCTTGAGGAAGTTAGCTGCTGATACTCAGCAATCCTTGCTCAAGATGTTATCTGAGAGTGCAGAAACACAGACTTCACCCTTGGTACCCAGGAATCCTCTCCCTTACCTGCCAGTTATAAAGTAACCCCTCTACTTCTTTTTGGGTAGATGCATCTGAGAGATCTTGCTCTCCTACCTTCTTGGTTTAGCCAAATTGAATGAGCTTTTCTCTGACTTCAAGTGTGGCCAGTCCCACAGTGTTTGGCTTCAGCTATTCATCAGATACATAAGCCTGAATTTGGGGTTCACCACGCAAAGGAAAGGCTATGTGAGCCACCCACAAGCCAAACAGAGAGGCCTTGGAAGAGTCCAACCCCACCAGCACCTTGATCTTAGACTTTTCACCCTCCATAACTTTAACAAAATTAATTTCTATTTTTTGAGCCACAGTAGTATTTTGTTATGGCAGTTCAAGTATTGTTTAAGAAAGTGGACCATGACCCAAAATTAGTCATGATAACAAAAATCAAATGTTTCTAAGAAAAAATATGAAAGGGACATGGGTATGTCCTTTCAATGGCATCTTGACCGTTGTTTACCAGGTCTATCTAAGGACTGGTTAATTCTCTTCAGGTACATATCTTTGTCTGAGTTACAACTTCAAACAAATATTGATTAGGTGCCATTAACTATAAATTTAGACATTATCTTTTAGATAGATAAACCGCAAATAATTTTTATTTATTTATTTAAACTATGAATTTTATTTCAGATAATAAAGGAGATATTTCAAAATATTTACTTAAAAAAAAGATTGAAAGTACCTGTAACAGTCAAATCTCAAATAATTATGCTGAGTGAAAGAAGCCAGATAAAATGAATATATTACTATATAATTCCATTTCTATAAATTTTTTGAAAATGCAAAGTAATTTATAGCAACAACAAAAAAATAACAATGATTACCTGGGAATGGGGGCTGGTACCTGGGAATGGCAAGCAATACTGGAAATTTTGGGGAGATGGACATGTATTTCTTTTTTTATTTTTTTATTAAATCATGGTTGTGTGCATAAATGCAATAATGGGGTACAATGTGCTGGGTTTATATATATTTTGAAATATTTCCATCGAACTGGTTGACATAGCTTTTGTGGCATTTTTTAGTTATTGTGTTGAGATAGAGTCTCACTATGTCCTCGGTAGAGAACCCTGGTATCACAGCTTGCAGCAATATCAATTCTTGGGCTTAAGGGATTCTCTTGCCTCAAGAGCTGGGACTATAGGCACCTGCCACAACACTCAGCTATGTTTTTGTTGTACTTGTCATTGTTGTTTAGCAGGCCCTGGCCGAGTTCAAACCCACAGCCCTGGTATATGTGGCCGATGCCCTAGCCACTAAGCTACAGGTGCCGAGCCCAAATAAGTTTTGTGTTTTAAATGGCTTAGTGCCTGTGGCTCAAGCAGCTAAGGTGCCAGCTATGTACACCTAAGCTGGCGGGTTTGAATACAGCCTGGGCCCACCAAACAATAATGATGGCTGCAACCAGAAAAAAAAAAAAGAAAAAAAAAGAAATTCTACAAATGATGTCCATCAGGTAGAAAAGATTACATTTATATTTTCCGGTATGAAATGAACTAGTTTTATATCTAACTTGGCAATCTTATATTAGCATTTTCCATTGATTATAAATACATCATCCTCTTCCCTAGATCTTTTAACCAGCTTTACCATCCTGCTGGGTCTCATTAATGGTCTAAAAGACTCCTTGACACATTTTTACTATATACTTACAAATGTCCTGTTTTTTTTTTTTTTTTAAATAATTTTATTGAATCATAATTATGTACATTGGTGCAATCACAGGGCACGATTCATATACATTCAGAAATATTTTGCTCATACTGTTACAGATATCCTTCATGGCATTTCCTTGATCACTATATAAAGACATTAATACTCTACCTTTAATAAGTTTCTCCAGTACCCTGCTAAGATGCACCGTACATGTGTTCCCACTAATTGCCCTCCCTCTACCCATCCTCCCCCCACCCCTCCCCTCCCTTTCCCCTATCCCTGTATTCCTGTGCTATAATTGGGTTTTAGCCTTCATATGAAAGCTATAAATTAGTTTCATATTAGGGCTGAG
>CAUYON010173564.1:0-19484 GCA_963573935.1 Arctocebus calabarensis | reverse complement strand
TTAGGCGATTCTCTTGCCTCAGCCTCCCGAGTAGCTGGGACTACAGGCGCCCGCCACAACGCCCGGCTATTTTTTGATGCAGTTTGGCCGGGGCCGGGTTTGAACCCGCCACCCTCGGTATATGGGGCCGGCGCCCTACTCGCTGAGCCACAGGCGAGTTTTACTATGTTGCCCTCTGTAGACTCCTGGGCCCAGGCAATTCTCTTGCCTCAGCCTCCCAAGTAGCTGGGAACACAGGCACCCGACACAATGCCCAGCTACTTTTTTGTAGCAGTCATCATTGTTATTTTAGCTGGCCCAGGCCGGGTTCGAACCCACCAGCCTCAGTGCATGTGGCCAGTACTATAACCACTGTGCTACAGGCACCAAACCTAATTTTTAAAATTGTTAAGAGAGCATCTGAACAGTATACTCATGTTATTGATACTTATTTAATCTTTTAAGTCAATTCACAACTTTTATTTAGGCTTGTTATAAGCAGTAATGAAGTCACAAATGTGCTAATTATACTTATCACTTTATAATAAAATATAGATCTAGTAATGTATTAAATATATAAATCTGGGCTGGGCTCAGTGGCTCACACCTGTAATCCTAGCACTCAGGGAGGCCAAGGTGGGTGGATAGCTTGAGCTCGTGAGTTTGAGACCAGCCTGAGCAAAAGTGAGACCCTGTCTCTACTAAAATAGAAAAAAACTGAGGCAAGAGGATCACGAGCCCAAGAGTTGAAGGTTGCTGTGAGCTATGACTTCACAGCACTCTACCCAGGGCAAAAGCTTGAGACTCTGTCTCAAAATAAATAAATAAATAAATAAACTGTTTTTCTGTGCATCACCTGAAATTACTCTGGGGGCCCCCAGTGTACATGTGACATTGAGAATACTGGTTTAACCAATTCCTAGCTTTTCCCTCTTAGGTTTTTTGTTTGTTTGCTTGCTTTTCACTACTTTTTCTCAGAGAATGATTTTTCCTGGTTCTGTCTCTAAATTATGGTACATCTTACCATAAACCCTGTGAACTGGTTGCTGGTTTTACAATAGCCACCCCAGGCAGCCTGGATTTGGGCAATATAAAGTAATGGTGAAGAACTTGGGCCTCAGGGCTCAACAGACCTGGGGTCAGATTCTGTCCGGGAACCTCTTAGCTGTGGCCTTTGATAACTTCCTTTACCTCCTATAACAACCTGCAATGGAGTACCAGTATTATTCTTAGGTTATAAACTACAACTGATAATAATAATAATAATAATCGGTTATTTTATAGGTCAAAATGCTTAGTGCAAAAATGTCTGGCCCCTAGTAACTGCTCAATCACTGGTAGCTATAATTAGTGAAATGAGTATGGAATCCATCCATCATTACCAAGTTAAGCCACGGAACTAACAATAACCCTGCAAACTACTTAACCTCTGGGACAATCTTCTCCTCTGTAAAATGCACCAACTTGACCAAAGTGGGAGTTAAGTGAGTAAAGTTCTGGCACACACTCAACAGCTTAATGAGCTGATTAATAAGTTTACTAAGCATAAGTACCCATTTCATACTATTATGAAAATTGATTGAGATAATATATGCAATGCAGTTAGAGCTGCTATTGTTATTCTGCTCCTTGAGTATCCACAGGGGAGGGCAACACCTGCACAGTAATGAGTGAATGAATGAATAGAAGCATGAATGAGTGAAGTACAGTGAGTTCTATGGTTGTTAAAGGGATGGAGGCAGTTGCACAGAGGCCAGGGTGAGGACTGTCGATTTGCTACAGTGAATCTGGGTTGCTTGATTCGTCTTCCTCAAACTGAGCTAATGTAGGGCCTCTTGAAATCAAGGGATTTTTCTGGAGAGCTAATTTGATTCATAGATGTTAAGGAAATTTAATTTTATATTATGTCTATAATATATTCCATTTTTAATATGAAAGCTAACCCAGATATATCAGGGAATAGAATGCAAAATTTTCATGAATGTTTGAAAAGAGATGAGAGATTTCTAAGTAATGTCATAGTCACTGTAAACTGACTATGCATCAGACCAAGACCCCAGACTGGCCTAACACCCGATCCCAGCTCCTCCTGGAGGAAGCCCACTCTTCCAACCTTCAGGAGAAAGCAGAAGCCCTTATTTAAGAAACTATGCTGGCTTGGTGCCTGTGGCTCAACGGGCTGAGGCGCCAGCCACGTACACCTGAGCTGGTGGGTTCGAATCCAGCCCGGGCCGCCAAACAATAATGGTGGCTGCAACCTAAAAAAAAAAAAACTATGCCCAGGAGTATGTGCATTTTGGTGTTTGGCTATGGCTCATAGGTCAAAGAATAGTCTCCTAACTGTTCATGAAGGTCCCACTTCACCTCCTTGCTCTGCTGCAAGGATCTAGAACAAGAGAGTAGCTGCTCTCTGGAACACCCCAGAGTTCTCCACCTGTGTCCTGCTTTCTGAAACCACAGACTTTGCACATGCTCGTTCATCTGCTTGTAAAGTCCTTCTTCCTTTTCCTTCGAGCACACGTCTCTGTCTCTCTGTTTCAGCTGAGCCCCAGGCTATAGTCCTTTCATGGCCATGACATTTTTACTTTCCTCCTTCTAAGGACTGGAGATGATTTGTCCACATCAGAGAGACCCTCAAGAGCAAAGCCCGAGTCTTCCTCACGTCTCCACCCCTGACCCAGCACCACCCAGGAGGTGCTCCAGAAATGTGGGCTGACAGAGAGAAGACAGATCTTAACTTTTGACAGATACCACCAAATTGGCCTCCCAGAGAAGTTGCTCCCATTTCCCCTCCCTGCAGCAATGCTCACACCGTTGACCTGTGATTCCAGTTTATATGTACCATATAGATGTGCCTGTAGGGTTAGGTAGTGTGCAACTGAAGTTATGAGTTATGCTCCATAAGTTTACTTTAGAGTAAAAAGAAAGAGATTGGAAATAACCTACCTTTATCAATGGAGGATCTATTGGTATTGGTATTTCATCCAGCTGTTGAAAAAGTAAGAGGCCTTCTGTATAAAAAGATCAAGGCTGGCCACGGTGGCTCACGCCTGTAATCCTAGCACCCTGGGAGGCCGAGGCAGGTAAATCACTTGAGCTCAGGAGTTTGACACCAACTTGAGCAAGAGTGAGACCCCCTCTCTACTAAAAATAGAAAAACCAGCTGGGCATCTCGACAGGTGTTGTAGTTGCAGCTACCTGGGAGGCTGAGGCAGGAACATTGCTTGAGCCCAGGAGTTTGAGGTTGCTGAGAGCTACGAAGCCAGAGTACTCTAGCCTAGTGAGACTCTGTCTCAGAAAATAAATAAATTAATAAATTAAAAGATAAAAAGATCAAGGTTAAGTGACTAACAGCAAAGTGTACAGTACACTAGAGTTTGCAAACATTTTTTAAAAGTGTATATGCTTTTGTAGACATAAACTATCTTTGAAAAGAGATACAATAAGCTGGTAAAGATGGCTATTTCTAGGGAGGAGGCTAGAGAGACTGGAATCTGGGGGCATTAACTTTTAGACCCATACCCATTTGTTTTTTGTTTGCTTGCTTTTTAAAATTTATTCTGTCAAATAGGTAATATTTGTACTCCACGCAAAATCTAACAAAAGGTTCAGTACAAAAGAAGCCTCCCTCTTTCTCCTGCCCTCAGCCTTCCTGGTGGACATTCTACAGTATCTTCTGAATTTTTGCACCATGGGCTGAATTATTCAAACCAAATTAAGTCAGAGCCTGGTGCAATGGCTTGTGCTACCAGTAGGCTGAGGCAGGAGGATTGCTAAAGTCCAGGAGTTCAAGGTGCAGTGAGCTATCACTGCTCCTGTAAATAGCCACTGCATTCCAGTCTGGGTAACATAGGGAGACTTTTTCTCTAAAGACAACAGCAACCACAACAAAAACAATTAAATCAAATCTTTAGAAATACTAAATATATTAGGAAAACATCAACAAAAGAATTGTTGATTAAAGAATTAAATACATGAAAGAGTTCAGTAAGCTGCAAAGCAGGACATTGAGTAAGTGACAAATGAAATGACAAAAACAAGAAGAGATACAAGTGAGAAGTGACGACAATGGGAGAGTTGCATCCTGGCTTGTCTTGCTCTCGGCTTCCTGTGTGTATATCTCCCCTTCCTAGCCAGACCGGGCCAGGGCCTTCTGCTCTTGTTTACTTCCCAGAGCTGGGCAAGCAGAAGGTGTGTAATAAACACTTCTTGCCTTAATACCCAAAAGCTTGAGCCATGCTCTGAGAAGGGGCTGGGGACACTGTCACCAGTGCCTCCCAGGGCCCTGTGTGCAGGGCTGCATTCTGACTTCCGTGAACCTAAGACACGTTTGTCTTCACAGGCCTCTTATTAAAAAAAAATTTTTTTAATGTATTTTACGAGTCTATTGGCATAAGGGCAAATGTAATCCAGGCTAGATTTGTTGGCATATATTAGTTGTTCTTATTATTCATTTTTTCCTTCTGATTTTAGAGAAAATTCAAATGAAAATATTTTGTAGGCCCCCTAACAGTGCCGAATGGATAAATCAGCCCTGGCCCTGTGCCCTGGGCATGGTGGGTATTCAATAAACAGGCCCTGCTTCTAGGAGCAGCCTGACTAAGGGAAACTCATGTTGGCCTTGGAGCTCTAACAACCTGGATTTGATCCCAGCTCCAGCACTTACCCTCCAGGCCACTATAAGGCAATCGCTAAGGCTTCCTGAGCTTAGTTCCCTCCCTGCTAAAATGCATTGCTGCCTTGAGGATTAGAAGTAATGTATGATGCTTAATAAATGCCCTTTACCTTTGGTAGATGTGTCCCCCAGATGGAAGGGATGCCATGGAGGTGGGCCAGGGACGTGGTGGGCATTGATGACACTGACCACAGCCAGGAGTCTTGGCCCCTTCAGAGGGAGAGGAGGAAGGGAGTGGCGGGAGGTCACTCAGCCTTCTCTCCATATAAGTCTGGAGCAGATAAGGAGAGATTAAAATTCAGAGTCAAACTTCCCCTGGGGGTTCTCAGCCTTGGCTGTGTGTTAGAATTACCCAGAATTTTTAAAAATACTAATGCTTGATCCCCACCCGAGACCAACTTACCTAGATAGAATATCTGGCATGGAGACTGAATATGGTTTGTATCTTTTTTTCTTTAGCTCCCTCCTCCTCCCACCCTATGATTCTAATGGGGGCAGGTTCAGCATCTCTACCCTATACTGGTGGATGGGAGGCATGACTAGGGAATGAACTACCTTGTCCAGCAAATGGTGTCTTACCTTAATAACCTGAGTCTAAGACCATGAACTCCTCCTGATGGCAGACCCCCTCTATCTGAAGGCCCAGGTGCAGTTAAACCTGCAGACCTCTAGCCCTCTAGCCCATTGAATCAGCAGCTCTGAGACAGGCAAGAGGCTAGATTTCTCACTTGATCCCAGGGGGATTCTCATACACAGTAACAATTTTAAGTTAAAAGGGGACATATATTCTACATCTTAATCTGGGAAGGGTTTATATGGTGTACACACCTATGAAAAATCATCAGGATTTACACTCAAGATGTGTACTTATGCACCTGACTCCAAAGACAAAAGGGTGGGGAAAAGCTCCATGTGTCTGGAGCTCCAGGAAGGAGAATCAGGGATGCTGCCTAGAAGGGGGGCTATTTGAGCTGGGCCTATGTAGAGAGAAAACCAGGCAACAGGACACAGGGAGTTAGGAGGTCCACGAAGAAAAGACTCTCAGAGGAATAGCAGTGGGGAAGGGGTGGGAATGGAGAGAGTTGGTTCTGAGGCCATGTCAGGCAGCTGCCTCCTCTCCACCCAGGAACAGCATGTCCTCAGAGGCCTGGGGGCTGCTGTGGTCAGCAAAGGTAGCCCATGTAAACTTCCAACTTGCCTCCAAGTGCATCCAGGTCATTTTCCCCAACAAAACAGCATTGTTTGGGGTTCTAATACAGGGCAAAAAAAAACAGAGAGCCCAATTGTCCTTGTTATAATGGGTATATAATTTATAAAATGTCAGCTATTAAAGGATTTTTAGTAATTAACTGACAGTGGTGTGCTATTTCACTACATTTTTGCCTGCCATAATGATCTTGAACTTTGCAAGGCAGCTTTGAACTTGCTCAAAATAAGCTTTGAATACAAAGAAGGGCAAAATCATTCCAAATGAAGGGTAAGAGGAATTGGGAAAAAATGGGCTGTCCTCCTCCCAGGAAGAGGGAAGAGCTGTGCAGGGCCAGGGAGGCTGAAGTCCTCTGTCTCCCCAGGGAGCAACATACTCCATAAATGTCCTGCCAGGCCAGAGTGGTAAAACAAGTCAACCGGTTTGTGATGATGTGGTAAGTTGCATTTTTTTCAAAACATCTTGTTTGCATGCTATACACTTAGGAATATTTTCTTCTTTCTCAGGCTTCATGTCTTGTTTCTCTTAAAACATATGATTCTCTTGGGATATCCTTTGCTGTTTTGATTTTTAATAGAGATATATCATAGAAATAGAAAATACTTTTTTCTCCTCTCAGTTCCAAGGGAAGAAAAAAAGCACAAGGCCAATGACAAATAGTAACTGACAAAGAATGTTGAAATGATATTAGGGAGTGGTGGGGTCTATGGGAAATTGCTGAGCTCAGGCCCAGTGTAAAGGGAGGCATCTGCTTCTTCATTCTAGACAATCCAGACTACAGGCCCTATGGCAAAGATTGCTTAGCACTTACAGTGAACTCATTTCTTCCCTTTTTCTTTAATAGCAGAATGATGATTCTCATTTAATTTATTTTTAACTTGGCAAATTTTATCCTGGGTAAAAAGGCTGCCCTGGCCAAGACTATCCAAACTTTCCCTTGCACTTGGTATAGCCACGTGACTATTTCTATTCAGTAAAATGTAAGTAGAGGCATTAGGTGAGACTTCTGGAAAGGCTGCAGCAAGGGAGCTGACTCAGTTGAGAAGCACCTTTTTGCCTTCAACCTTTCCTTCTCTGGCCCAGAGTGTAGGAGTGATGGCTGGAGCCCTGGAAGCCATCAGGGACCATGATGTGACCTTTGCAATGAAGGTGGCAGAGCAGAAAGAAAGAGGAACCTAAGGTCCTGCTGACTTTTTGAATCTACCTCTCTAGGCTTATTTATCTTCCAACTTATTTTATACATGAAATAAACATCTATCTTATTTAAGTTATAGCTATTTTGAGTTTTTCTTTTATAATCTGTCTAGCTTAATCCTTATCAACATAACTAGGCTCACTGCAATGGACTGAATGTGTCCCTATAAAACTTGTAAAGTTACAGCTTAATCACCAGTATGACCTTATTGGAAGGTGATTAAGTCATGAAGGTGGTGCCCTTATAAAGGAGACTTGGGAGAACTCCCTCCACCTTCCATTATGTGAGGATGCAGCAAAAAGACAGCCATCTATGAACCAGGGAGCAGGTCCTCACCAGACACCAAACGTGCTGGTGCCTTGATCCTAGACTTCCCCCAGTGCCTCCAGAACCATAAGAAATAAATTTCTGTTGTTTATAAAGCCACCCAGTCTATGGTATTTTGTTACAGCAGTCTGAGTGGACTGGGATACTATCACTTGGTAGTCCGAACTTCAAATCTAGCCAGATACATAGATTTGGATATGACATATCATTAATGTCACAAATGTTGGAAGCTATATTGAAGTATTTAAAACGCTGAGTAGGCCAAACACCTGGTCTGTGAACTGCATTCAGTCTCCATGCTCCTCTGGCCTATACTATTGATGGTGGTTGTTAGGTCTGTTGAAAATGGTCAGTCTTCTCCTTTCTGTAAGGATTGTACCGCTCCATTCACTGGAACTCAGGTGTGACTATGTAACTTGCTTTGGCCAATGAAATATAAGCATTAGTGATGTGAGACACTTCCAGGCAAAAAAATGTAAGAGTATGGGATTTGCCACATTCTCTTTCACCTGCTACTGTCATTATGGAAGCATGTCACCATGGAGCTTCCTTCCTCTGGATCTTTCAGTGACTCCGAAGGGCAGAGCACCCTGATAACCTGCCATATAGTGCATGAACACAAAATAAACATGGTTGTCATTAAGACACTGGGATTTGGGTTGAGGTGTTTTACCATGGCATTACATAGCCTGTCCTGACTGATCTGCTACCTGCATCCTGGATACTGATCCCTGGAATTTGATGAAGTCCTTCTTTGGCATTTCTGTCTATGGGTGAAATTTCCTCATCTTTCTAGCCCTTCTATTCATTATTATTTTTTTTTATTGAGATAGAGTCTCACTCTGTCACCCTGGGTAGAGTACCATGGTGTCATAGCTCACAGCAATCTCAAACTCCTGGGTTTGAGTGATCCTCTTGCCTCGGGCCCTGGAGTAGCCAGGACTACAGGTGCCCACCAAAATGCCCAGCTAGTTTTTTTATTTTTAGTAGAGACAGGGGTCTCAATATTGCTCAGACTGGTCTCAAACCTGATTGCCTGAGCTCCAGCAATCCACCCATCTTGGCCATCCAGAGTGCTGGGATTATAGGCATCATTCTTTTTGTTTGTTTGTTTTTTAATGATTTCACTCATTCATATATTCATACATCAAAGAAGTGAGGCAACCCTTCTATGTGGCAAGTGAAGCTCCTTCTTTCAGGGAGCTCACACCCTTCCTTTGATGGAGTCATTCCCTCTTGTTAATATCTTTATGGATTCTTCCTAGACTCCCTCATATCCAACCCAGCAGTGGAAAGGAAATAGAAGAGGGATGCATTTCTTTGGGGACAGCCTCTTCGGCCTAGGAGATAATACCTGGGCCTATTTGCACCAATATAAATGAAGTGCTTAGAATAGTACCTGGCCTACAGCAAACGTGTGTGTTCCCTGAATTTTAGCTATTAACATTATTATTATCTGTATCCATCAGGCATGAGTGATTTCATCAGGTTGCCTGCCTCGCTGACCTCTAGTGGAGAGAAGGATATTGAAAGGATATGCCTCCAGATGGGCAAGCTCTGAAAATATCAGTCATTATCTCATTTGAAACTCACAGTAACTTTAAGTAGCATTAAAGGCTGCTTTACAAATAAGGAAAATGAATCTCAGAGGCTCCCAAGTTTCTTGCATCCATCGAAGAAGGGAGAGTATTGAGACTCAAAACCAGCTCTGCCTGTCTTCAGCTCAAGAGGATTTTCCACGTCATGACTTAGATGGAGAAGACTCCAGGGGTGTAGGTATGTAGAGGAGGAAGCATTGAAGCCTAGGGGCGCAGTCATTTGACAATGGCCACCATACCAGCTGCTGACACCACACAACATTCTCTGTTAAGCCAACTATGACCTATGTGACAGCAGCTTCCCCCCCTCTTTATTTCCATTTGGCTCTCTCTAGTGGCCCCTAAGCAATGGCCAGCCTTCCCCAGGCTCACCTGATGTCCAGAACCAGGCAAGTCCCTACAAAAACTGGAGGGTGGAAGATACCACAGCATTGAGGCAGGGAAGTCATACTGAAAAATAGGGACCTGTCACCTGCCCCACAGGGGCAGTCTGTGCTAGGGATACATGTCCAGACTTCGCCCTTTCCTAATGGGCAGGGAGATTGAGCCTGGGAACCTGGATTTCTCTGAATGCACCATACCTGCCAGGGAAGTGGGATGATGGGAACAAATCTCCTGCCTCTACTCTCTCTCCCCACAACCCCGGCAACCCAGATTAATAACATCATTCTCCCTACTGTCTTTGGCTAGATTTCTCCTCAGTTTTTGTTAAGTTGATAGAAGGACATGTCCTTCACCTACTTCTGTCTCTTTCTTTCATCATAAACTACAAAAGGATTTGAAGCTCTGCACTGAATCTGTTACAATCAGTGCAAATTTGTGGCAACAGAGGAACGCAGAACACACAGATCCTGGAAGCTAGGAGCTTGGACATGGGCTTGGACATGGTGAATAGCAGCTGTGTCCATTAGAAAACTCTGGGCTGCAAGCAACTGGAAGTCCAACTCAAAGTGGTTCGAACAGTAAGAGTCTTTGTTATTTTATGAAAAAATACATCTGAAAGTAGGATAGGCTCTCAGAACATCTCTGCAGCCAAGGACACAGTTCTTTCCATCCCTTTGCCTTTCCATCCTCAGGGGGTCAGTTTTGCCTCAAGCCAGATTCCTTCATAGCTGCAGAATGGCTGCTGCAGCACCAGGCATCACATCAGATACACTGAAGAGCATTTATCCTGTTGTTTCCTTTTTTTTGAGCCTCAAGCTGTCACCCTAGATAGAGTGCCATGCATCACAGCTCACAGCAACCTCCAATTCCTGGGCTCAAGTGAGTCTCCTGCCTCCGCCTCCCAAGTAGCTGGGACCACAGGCGCCCACCACAATGCCCAGCCATTTCTTGGTTGCAGCCATCATTGTTGTTTGGCGGCCCACACTGGATTCGAACTCACCAGCTCAGGTGTACGTGGCTGGCGCCTTAGCCCGTTGAGCCACAAGCGCCAAGCCCTGCTGTTTCATATTATTTTTTTTTTTTTTTTTAGACAGAGCCGCAAGCTGGCACCCTAGGGAGAGTGTCGTGGCATTACAGCTCACAGCAACCTCCAATTCCTGGGCTCAAGTGAGTCTCTTGCCTCCGCCTCCCAAGTAGATGGGACTGCAGGCGCCCACCACAACGCCCCGCCATTTTTGTTTTTGGTTGCAGCCGTCATTGTTGTTTGGCGGGCCCAGGCTGGATTCGAACCCGCCAGCTTAGGTATACGTGGCTGGCGCCTTAGCCCACTGAGCCACAGGCGCCGAGCCCCTGCTGTTTCATTTTTAAGAGTAAAGAACCTCTCCCCCAGAAACCCCCTAGCAGATTTCTCCCTCAAATCTAATTTGCCAGATTGGGGTCATCAATTGTCCTAGGCTAACAGAATTTTATTTTTTCCGTAACTAGATACCTTCTGCTTGTCTCTCCCTTTCCTACCCTCTCTGTGTTCTCTGAAGCTGATGTATATGGCTGCATCACAGGCGACCTTCCTCTCAGACTTCAGGTTGGACACAGCCAGTGGGGAATACCAAAATGTCCTTGCAGCAGAGGAAGAGAGAGAAGTCAAGGTGTTTATTCCTCTGGGGTCCTGCTAGTTGGGTTTTCAACAGTTCTCTGCATCTGCTACCAAAGGCCACAGCTTCTTTCGTGCACCCTTTCCATAATTTATGCTCCTCAGGTTCAGGCTCCTTCTCCTTCCCTGGCCTCAGACCTGGGAGGAGACAGTAGCTTGCCACCATTGCCAGACCCAGGCAACTTCAACACCCCTTGATGCAATTTTCAAACCCTTTCCAGGCTTTTGCAAATGATCCTTTATTATATTCACGTGTTTACCCAGTCTGACTGTGCTATTCTCTTCCCTTCCCCAGACCTGACCAACACACAGGGCTGGGGATAAGGCTTCCTTTGCAGTCTGAGTCACTGTCTACTGAGGCTCTTCTTAGAAAGTCTCTTTGGTACTTAACTCTCAGTCTATCCCAAATAGCATGTACCCCGTAACCCCCATACAGACTTCTCCATCTCTGTCAGCAGCAACTCCCAGCGTCTCTGCAACCATTCAGTTTCCCAGGGTCAAAACCTGGTTGTCAACATCCACCGTTGCACTGCACTGCCCCCAACCATGCAGAACAGATTCCATTGGTTCCACCTCAACCCTACCCAATGTCAAGCCCCCATCACTGCCTATCTGCCTGGTGACAGCAGCGCCCTAAGTGATCCCTTGCCTCCGATTCATGTCACTCTCTGCTGCCACAGGAAACTTCCTTGATTGTATCTCTGATCATGCTTTTATTCTCCTGCTCAAAAACCTACTGAAAATTAGACTCCAAATGGCTTAATTTGTCATCAAAGCCTGGAAGATTCTACCCCCGCCCCACTTTCTGGTTTCAGTTCCTGTTATATTCATAATCTTCTGGCTATACCGGTCAGCTATTGCTGTGTTTAAAAAAAAAAATCACCCCCAAACTCAGTAACTTAAAGCAAGAGCTTCCATTATTACTAACAAATCTAGGGATAGCCAGCAGCTTTGCTGACCTGGGCCAGGCTTGCTCTCTCACATGTGTGCAAGCAGCTGACAGGAGGCTGGCCTAGGATGGCCTCTCTCTCATGTCTGGTGGTCATCTGGCTGCTGGCTGGGTGAAAAGAATGGAAGAGGCCACACCTCAGGCGTCATCCAGCAGACCAGCCTGGAGGCATAGTAGTTATCTACTGCTGTACAACAAATTACACAGCTGAAAACCACTTATTTTCACATCATTTCTGTGGGTCAGGAATTCTAGTGCTGCTTGCCCGGGCACTCTGGCTCAAGGCCTCTCACAAGGCTCAAATGGAGGGAGGGTCTGTTTCCACGTTCAGGCACGTGGTTTTCAGTAAGTCTCAGGCCTTTCCTGGCTGTTGACCACAGACATCATTTCCTTGCGAAGCAGGGCTTCTCTACAACGTGGCAGCTGGATTCCCTCAGAGCAAGCCAGCAAGGAAACAAGAGAGCAAGATGGAGTCATAGTCTTTCGTAACCTAATATCCCATGTGCCAACCTATCACTTTTGCAATATTTTATTCATCAGAAGCAAGTGTAGGTCTAGCCTGCACTCAATGGTAAAGGATCACGCATGGTACTAAAACCAGGAGCATTTCAGAAGCTGCCTGTCACCCTGGGCTGGGTGCAGTGGCAGCATTCTAAGAACAGCAAGGGTGAGTGTCGAAGTGTGCAGGCTCTCGAGATCCAGGTTTGGAACTTGCATATGTTTGGTCAAAGTAAATCATAGGGTTAAGTCTAGATTCAAGAAACAGGGAAATTGACTTCATTTCTTGAGGAGGAGAGCAGCCAAGAAGCATTACAAAGGGACATGATGGTGACTGGCGTGGAGGCTTATGCCCATTTTTGCAAATAGCCACACGGGTTTTCCCACTATCTCCGCCCCCCCCCACCCCCACCAAAAAATGCCTTATGCTTTCTGGCCTAAGGGCTTCTACAGGCAGTTTCCTTCCCTGGTGCTGCCTGCCCCATCTCTGCCTGTTACCATCCTCCCAGTCTTCAAGGACCAGTTCACACCCTGTAATACTTTCCTTTTGCTACTATAACAAATTACCACAAACTCTGCGGCTTAAAACAATACACATTTATTATCTTACAGTTCTGGAAGCCTGAAATCCAAAATGAGTGTCACTGGGCTAAAATCAGAGCATTGGTAGGACCACATACCTAGTAGGAGACTCTAGTGGAGAATCCATTTTCTTACCTGCCCAGCTTCTAGAAGTGGCCTGCATTTCTTTGCTCATGGCCCCTTCCTATGATTCAAAGTCATGAGTGGCTGGTAGAGTCTTTCTCACTCACATCACTCTGACACTGACTTTCTCACTCACATCTCTCTTCCACTTAAAAAGACCCTGTGATTACACGGGCCCAGTCAGATGGCCTGGGACACTCTCCCCATCTCAAAGTCAGCTGATCAGCACCCTTAATTCTCCTTTGCCATGTAGCCTAACATACTCACATGGAAATTAGGGAGGGTGCATTATGCTGTCTACCATCCTACCCCACTCCCACCCACCCTCTCATCCCTGAAGAACAATTTTGGCAGTAGCATTTTTTGAGCAGAGCTTCTATCTAGAAGGTCTCTTTGACCTCTGAATGATTTTGTCCATTCTTCACAACCCTATGGGAAAGATTCTATTACTGTTCTCATTTTACAAACTCAAGGAAGTAACTCCCTAAGGTCACACAGGGAGTAAGTGCTGGATTTTGAAATTTGAACTCAAGTCCGCCCCACTCTGAAAACAAAGTCCCAACCACTTGCTCATGCTGCCTCCTTTGAGGCAACCCAGATCCCTTCAACTGGAAGTCACCCCTACTCTGCACTCCCATAACTGAGAAATTGGGCCTCTCATTTAATGGATAACTCCTCTGAAGTTTACATGTTGGACAAGCCACTTCCCAAATGCTTATGTCAAAGTAGTAATAGTAAGTTTTTAATGAAGATTCTTCACATACAACATCCCTTACACCCCCTGCTAAGGTAGGTGCTGTTTCCGTTTTCCAGATTAGGAAACCAGATAAGGGTTTGCCTCAGAGACTTCGAGCCCTGCCATAGGGTTCATTAGTGTCTGTGTTGGGAGTTGAACACAGGCCTAACTCCAAAGCCAGTTCTTCCCCTGTGATAGGCTGTAAATGCCCACAAACTTTGAACACAGAGTAGAAATGTAATAAATGGTTTCTTGGCTTTAAGATGGTAGTGTAGCACAGTGGTTGAATTGGGAATTCTGGAACTATACTGCTAGAGTTCAAATCCCAGCCCTCCCATTTTCTGTTTATGTCCCTTTAGGCAAGTGACTTAACCCATGTCTAACTCAATGTCTTCATCTGTAAAATGCTTATAATGATAACATCTATCTCATATAGACCATTGTGAAGATTAAATGAGTTAATATTCCCAAAGTGTTTCTGATAGCCATTGCCACATGCTAAGGATTCTGTAAGTGTTAGCTATGAACATCAGTCAGCCTGGTCAGCTGAGGGTCCCTCAGGGCCCCTGCTCCATCCCAGTCTTTTTGGGCATTTCTCTTCTGTGAAACATTACCCCAGACTACCTGGAAGACTTACGAAGATAAATACTGAGAAAATACTCTGTAAACTGTAGAGTGAGGTACCCGTGTTTGGTTATTAATGACCTCTGTGAAGTGCTTGACAATCAGACTGGGAAACCAGAAACCTTCTGGAGTACCCAGGGTGGGCCTCCAGAGTGTTGGCCCCATGGGAACAGAGGGCCGCAGCTGTCATATTTCCTCCTCCCCACCCATCACCGCCACCCCTCCCCCATCCATCCTGGGGTGGCCGAGGTTTCAGGAATGTGATGGTATCTCACCAAACAGACGGTCTGTCCCAGAGGAGACAGGGCCACCCCTGGGAGGCCCAGCTCTCCCCTGACTCAGCCACAGTAAACACAAGGGTCTGTCCTCTTTATCAGCTTCGCTCAGCAGCAGTGGAGACAGTCTGCCTGCTGGGGAGTCACTGCAGAGCGATAAGCCACCGGGCCCCTTGTTGGCTGCCCTCCTGGGGCTGCAGCCCAGCTGCCTGGAAATAGGAATCTTAGGGCTGTCCTGGCTTGGGGCCCAACAACCTCCAGGGTGGTGGTGGGGAGAGGGTGGGAGCCTCCTTCCTGTGGTCTGAGGACATTAGCCACTTAAATGAAGGCAACAGAGGCCTAGAGCTGTGCCAAGGGGCTGAGACCCACTCTGCAAAGCCCCCAGTTGCTCTCAAAGACTTGTGAATCCGTTAATTATGTTGCTTTGCAAGATAGTTTATCATCATCATCACCTTTATATACTGAGGATGCTTTTACCACCACTGTTTTCAAGTCCACAGTCTATTAGATGAATTAATTCATGTAAAGCACTTGCCACAGGGCCTGGCAAGGGCTCAGTGAAAGTTAGCTTGCAGTAGGAGCAGGGGAATAGTGTCCTTGTCTATGCTAGTAGTTCAGCCACCCCCAGTTCCTTATCAAGAATAATAGCTAACTTTATTGTGGGGGGGCACTCCCATTATGTATTTAGTTTCTTAGCTCCCTGGAGGTGGGGATTTCTGGAGTGAACAGTGTTGCTATTTGACAGAAGAAAAAACCAAAGATCCCAGAGAGGTGAAGTGCTTTGCTTAAAGTCAGGATATGTAACAGCCCCAAGTCATCAAGCTCAGAGTCCAGTGCTTTTCTTCCATCCTAGGCACTGCCTACCCACCTACCCACAGCCAACCAGCGATGAGCCTGGAAAGGCTCAGTGGTCAATGTTCTGGATCCTCTCTGGGGTCAGGGAAAGGGCAGATCAATACCCCTGATGTTGAGAATTAGCTGACAGTTCCTCCATAGCACCCTGAAAACAGCAGTGAATGGAACTCCAAGTAGCCAGTGACTTCCGTGAATCGACAGGATGAGCACTTGGCTGGGAGTCCAACAGCTCTGGGTTCCAGACCCAACTCTGTGGCTTTCAGGCTGGTGACCTGAGGCTGAACGCTAATCATCCATGGGCTTGGTCCCAGGATCCTTATTTCCTTATCTAAAAACTACGTCACTGTCCCTGCCTTGGCTTCTTCTAAGAGCTGCAGGGTGAAAACAGTACACGCTGTTTAAATGAAACAGTACACTCTGAAACTCCCTTGTGTGGAACTCCTGAGTAGAACTATCCTCTTTTCCTGATCAACTGACTTTTAAATCCCTGCTCATAATTGATGACCTAGCTCAGATGCCTCTTCTTCCAGGAAACCCTTCCAGTTGGGCACAACCACAGCCTCTTTAAAACTGATACGCCTGCCCTAAGACATCCTCTCCCTTGTTTGGGGTCAAAATTCAGGACTGATTCCTAGTGGCATCCCCAGATCCCAGAACAGAGCTAGCACAAATATGTCCTTAATAAAGTGAATGAGCCAGCAAGTGAATGAATAAACTACCAATGTGAGAAATAACCTCTCCGTCCACCTTCTCTGTCTACAAGAAGGCTCAGAGAGCCTTGGTGCAGCTGGCACTGGTAAAGACCCCCTCGTGGCTTTCTTCCTGAATACAACCTCTTTTCTTTACCACCTCCTACCTTCGGCTCTAGATTGCCAGGTGCTCCCTGGCACCCCCGGGATTCTATCCCAACTCCTTCCCAGCTGGGACTTTTCTCTGGCCTCTGATCCTGTGAGCACCCTCTGGTCCTGGGCCTTGCTCTCTGTTCTCCAATGCTCAGAGAAATGTCTCTGCTCTCACCAAGTCTACAGTCCAGCTGCCATGTCAGAAACTTTCTTTCTTTTTTTAGTCTCATTTTATCACCCTTGGTAGAGTGCCGTGGCGTCACACAGCTCATAGCAACCTCCAACTCCTGGGCTTAGGCAATTCTCTTGCCTCAGCCTCCTGAGTAGCTGGGACCACAGGCGCCAGCCACAACGCCCGGCTATTTTTCTGTTTTGCAGTTCGGCCGAGGCTGGGTTTGAACCCACCACCTTCGGCATATGGAGCCGGCGCCCTACTCGCTGAGCCACAGGTGCCACCCCATGTCAGAAATTTTCTATGTCTCCTCTCTTCTAAACGCCCCCTGACCCAGGAACCTTCTCCATCTGGCCTTATCAACAGGCTCTGGATCTCAGAATGGAGAGGGAGGGGATGCAAATGAAGCTAGAATTTGGAGTTTTTAGAATGGCACCCCAAATGTCTCAAGTTTTCTCAGGCCTGGCTTCCCCCCCATGCCTGCTGACTGTTTCTGCCACCACCACCCATATCCCCATCAGATCCCATACCATGGATGCTCTTTTAGTCCACTCCCTTTGTAACAGAGGGGTATATCCATGGCCTTACTGCCATTGTCCCAAACACTTGCCTTATCATCACCATAGCCACAAATACTCCTGAATACCTAATGTGTCACAGGTACTGTTCTAGGCACTGGGGACACAGCCATGAACAAAGCAGACATGGTCCCTTCCCTCATGGTGCTTTCATTCTAATGTAGGAAATAAGAGAAACAGACAATAAAACAAAATAAGCATTTTATGTCGGTTTTACAATCATTGAAAGTAGGTGCTTTCACTAAAAATAAATCAGAGGTGGGTTTGGGAAGTGTGGGGTCAAATTGCTGTTTAAGTTGAGTGTTCAAGTAGGCCCCACTGAGAAAGTGATATTTGCTCAAACAGTTGGGGGAGGCAAAAGGGTAGGGCTTGAGGATTCTGAAAGAACAGAATTTCAAGCAGAGGGAATAACCAGTACAAAGACCCCTGTTTGGAAAAAAAAAAAAAAAGACCCCTGTTTGAATTCATGTTTCTCCCTTTGCTCACCCACATTTTTCATCCCATTTATCTGGCCCTTGTCAGAATTTGAGATTATTAGAAGAAGCTGTTCATTTGGCCACTAGTCCTGCTTTACCAGGAACTCTTTGGGGCAGAAACCCTGTAATGGTCACGGTCAACTTCACAGTCACCTGCCCACCCCAATATGTCTAGACACACACAGACACAAACATACATACACCCAAACTCACACACAAAGACCCTCACACTATGACCAACAGGGAAGGCCTCAACTATAATCTACTGAGATGGGCTGAATAAAGAGCACCCTGCTTCATCTAGTTTACAAAGACCTCTCTTGTACCTACACTTTAAGCCAGAGAACTGGGCAGTTATTAAAATGTGTCTCTGAGAGACCGAGGTGAACAGGCTGATAATTGGTATGTGCCCCTAGTCAGGCCCAGCTCTTCTGATTACTAGGCAATTTGTGTCTTTATTTTTAAAAATACACGTAATGTGAACACAGTACAAATTTCAAAATGTCCTTAGAGGGGAGTGTCTGTCCCTGCCCCACCCCCTGGGCCCAGCTCCCTCTCCAGAGTCTCAGTGCACTTACCAGTTGATTTCCACTTTACTTAAATGGAAACGTAGACTCTCCTCTCTCTTCAGAGAGAATCTGCTCTGTGAATACATCTGATGGAATGAAAATTGACCAGGAGCCTCTGTTCTAGAAGCACACCCTCATTGCTCCTAGGACCCAGGCAGTCTGGGGCCAGGCTTGGCATCCATTTGGTTTCTCTAAAACCACAAGCCTGTTGGATCTGTGACATGGTCACTGCATGTCCCACATAGTAGTCCCTGAGGAAGATTCACTTATCATGAAGAACGGCTGTCTGATCTCAGAGAGGAGAGATAGGGACCAAGGCAGAAGAGGGAAGAGGAAGGAGCAGGAAAGGGCTTGGAGAGAAACTGGGCATGATAGAGCGATCACACCTTGCTGGGGTTCCTTTACAAGAAGGACCCCATTCAGGAAATTCATATTCTTCCTCCTCAGCACTTTCACACTTGACAGACTCTGAGTTCCCCACGAAAAGAATGGAGTTTGAGTCACCAGATGACCACCTCTACCATGCCCCAGCACGATGCCCCAGACACACACACACACACACACACACACACACACACGCTGTGTAGTGTCATGCATACCTTCTCTTCCCTGGGAGCAGATACAGAGTCCATGTGGGCCTGGGCCAGGTACTTACAGTCTAGGGGAGAACAGAGATACACACAATTAAATCCCAGGGGGCAGTTCTCAGGGAGGCTGAGAGGACCAAAGGATGGCTGCTTCTCCTGGAGTGGGTAAAGAAGAGAGAAGAAAGATACATAAACAGGACCTCAGGCTGAGGGGCCAGCACACCCAAACATAAGGGATGGTTAATAATTGTTACGGGAAACTTTGGTCTTGGGTGGCAGAGACCAAACAGGAAGGTAAGCGTAGGTCAGATATGAAGGGTCTGGATGTCAAGAGCTATCTTTGGACTTAATCTTTTTTTTTTTTTTTTTTTTTTTTATATAATCCAAAAAAATGACACCCTGGGTAGAGTTCATTTGCAAAAACGATCAAACCAAACAACAATGACAACTATGGGCTCTGTGCCTGTGGCTCAATGGGCTAAGGCGCCAGCCACATACACCTGAGCCGGCCAGTTCGATTCCAGCCCGGGCCCGCCAAACAACAATGATGGCTGCAACCAAAAATGGCTGGGCGAAGTGGCAGGTGCCTATAGTCCCAGCGA